>DWCF01002790.1:0-22331 GCA_018230265.1 Delias oraia | reverse complement strand
CGAGCCGGCTCAATATGTGCGTTAGCAGACGCTTCAATCTCTTACACGGGTAAAATATCTTTAAATCAAATATTTGTGTTTAGATAAATTTTAAAAATAGTAAGATAGCTAGAAATCCCCCAAATCTATGCAAATTTATAAGAATGCAAAACTTCGCGTATGTTATTAGCATATCTCAATGCGAATATACATGCTACTGCAAGGTGGCTCATGCAAATCCAACATTGATGTATGCAAATTGGACATTGATTAGAAGCATGTATGTGAATGGTCTTTCTGTATCTTTCCCAAAGATTAATCTAATGTTATTTTTATTTATACTCCCTATAATTGTTAAAGTGATTTTACATTCACTTTTATGAGAATTATTTGTTTGATACCGCGAATATGAGTTGTAGCTAACCCGACAAACGTTGTTTTGTTATATATATATATGATAGACATATATATTATATAGATGTTACAGACATATATAGGGAGGCTACATAAATGGAGAAACTTAACCTTCAGGAAAAGAGTGTATCTTAAGGCCTACAATGCACCCGCAGTCCTGTCAAAGCTACGGTTATCCATGGGCGTATCCTATGTGAGCCTCCTACTCGTTTGCCCTCCTATTTTCATAAAAAACTCTATAAAATATTTGTTGTTTTGCGCATAGTACATAGTTTGTCGATTTAGTACAAAATAATGTAATTTAAGCACTTTGAGTTCGTTTTAATGTTTAAAATTTTTTTTTTTTAAGTATACGAACAAAACTTTGATTCGCGCGTTAAATAAAAATTTAAGTTTAAATAAGCCAGTGTCGGTGTGAGTATTAACAAACAAAAGGCGTGGTCCTGACGTATTAATTTAATTAGTTTCACAGTTTTCAGCATACAATCGCTGGCATTACTTCTCATAGATGCTATTAATCATTGGTGCACCAGGACAAAGGCTGGCTAGGGCTGGTCCTATTTAATATCAGTCTTGAATTGTGCCACAAATTTTGTTTAGTAACCAGTGGACATAGATACCAAGATCCTTGCTTCTCCCATAAATAATATATTATATTAGTTATAATATATTACTATATTAAATATATATACATATAATATATTATAATAATATTTATTACTATTATTTCATATCTTCACATAAAGAAAAATATGAAATATTTAAGGACGCTGATGTATATACTATTACCGCACATGGACAATTGAGCCACAATCCAAACTTGCTTTGCCAGTTTTTGAAGTCGCTTGAGCGGTATATTTCACGGCATATCTTCACTCAGTGAAACTCAAGAACTATTTTACGCTAGTATTCTGTGAGCATACGGTATCGCTTCTGATGGCTCTGTCTGTTAAGACACTGGTCAAGTTTTTCCAAAGAACGAACTCTGCTCTGATTATTATTCATGTCAAAATAAAAATATTTAAAGGATTTTAATAATCTGATGTTACCATGACGGTTTTCTTTATCCCGTTAGCGAAGTTGTAACATAGATCATATTTAACAATTTATGTGTTATTCTTACTCAGACTCGTAAGATCTTTTCTTACCAGTTAAATATATGAATATAACTAAACTCCTTATTAAAAGGCTTTCAAATTACTTTATTGTTTTTTTATTACTTCAATTCAATTCATTAAGTTATGTGGGCGGCTTTTCAGGGTCTACGATATCCTCACTCACTCAACGAAATTGTACGAGTACCGTTTGACGCTGAGTATTCTGTGAGCTTGTAGTTTCCTTTCGGATGAGCCGACCCAAATAGTGCGTCAGCATTTGCTTCAGACTTATTGTACAAAATATATTTGAAAGTCGTATACAATTAATAATTTTCCATAAAGTTGTCTTCGGCACCCCTATAACAATACACAGTATAATGCAACTCAGTGCAGCAGCGAAACCTTAACACAATAGCGAGGCATCAGGGTTGGCACGAATTAATAGTCCAGCGTAAGCCAAATTTAATGAATATTGCTTGCAAACATTGCCTGACTGATAGTTAGTATTACTTTTTGTATGAACTGTTTTGATTTTGTTTGGCTTTCATTTTAATAAAGGAATTTGCACATAATGTCTCCTTTATTACTTTAAAAATTAAAAATAAATTCTATTAAGTTATTATTATAAGTTATTTTATTGTATGTTTAATTACAAACATTTTTGAACATATTTTTTAATGAAAATTGGGGAGAGGGGGGCAAATGAGCGGGAACCTCTACCTCTAACCACTGCGGAATATGTCGTATTGGTTTTGGTTGTATTGCAGGCAGCTGATTCAAATAAAATTGATATTCCATGATGAAGATGTTCAAAAATATTCCATTAAGAAATTTTAACGTTAAACCCATTATTAACGTATCATTATATTCACTGTTACTATTTCGGTTATCTTTGACGATTAAATGGCATAAAATATTTATTTTATTTGTAGGTTAAGATTCTACTGTCTGTCTGATAAATCAGATGTTATGCACGGCGGACACAATTGATGATAAAAAAACGTTAAAATAAAAGTTTAGATATTAAAAAAAATTCTTTATTTTTTTCAACATTACTTGCGTTCCTTCCCGTAAATCTATAAAATTCAAAAACAGTCTTCTACCCTTTGAAAATAACAATAAATGTCTGAACAATTACATCACAAAAGCTCTATCACTGAACACCTGCGATTGATTTCAATACCACATTGATCGATTGTAAACACAATTCAAGCCAATATGACACCAATTTAACATAGAATACAGCCTATATCTCCAATGTATGATAAATAATGTTGTACGGATACAAATAGCTTAATTAACATGTCGTCTTGATGACTTGGCAATATTAACACTTGCTAGATTTTATTACAATGCTATAACCCCTTATTTATTCCTCCGTGGCTAAGTGGTTACACATATCTACATAATGTTTGAGGAGTTCGAATCTCGTGATCTTCCATAAAATTATAATTAAATTTAAATTTTTTTCAATCTCTAGAAGGGTTTGACACTGGCTGGGTAAGTTTCTTAATACTGCCCCGTCCATGGGAGAGCCATGCTGAACCATATGCTAACAATTTAATTGGCCGTCTCATCAAATACTCAGCGTGAAATGGTGGTTGTACTTTAAACTGTACTTGTGTGTTTCGCTGAGTAAGTCAGGATATCGGAGGTCCTTAAAATATCGCTTAAGCGACGAAAAGAAGTCGAACATAATCAATGCGTGGATTGTGACGCAATTGTCTATGCGCGACGGTGTTTTCTTACCATATAGGAGACCCACCTTCTCCGTTGTCCGCTATAACATAAAAAAACTTATTCAACTTAACATTAACATTTCATTACAGATAAATATTATTACATACAGTAAAACGCCCGCATTCATGAAACAAAGAAAACCTTCACTTTGTTCCAACCTAGAAGTCATTTAGTTCAGTGCTTATAATTATGTAAAATTTCCATAAATTCTATAATCTTACACTTGCTAAACAAATTATAATTACTATTTTATTATTATTATATATTATATTTTATTAAATTAATAAATATAAAGTAATTGTTACCTTTAAGTATTTTTTTTAATTATTGAAAATTTAAAACGATTTTGCTATAAATGATTAAAATGAATACGGAATTATTGAAAATAGATTTATTTGCTTTTTCTTATAGTCTTGTGTAGAATTGTTGGTTCCCTGAGCATCTTGTATAGCATTCAATAATATCTGAAGCTGAAATTCATCATCAAACATCAAAGCACAATAAAAATGTTAATCCGTATCAAGACGATATATGTTATTCCACAATTGAGCATCTTTGAAAGGCATTTTATGTTGTATGCCACTATTCTATAGAACAAGCTACCTGAAGAGATATTTTGAAATGACCACGGCCCAGCACGGGCTAGAGGTGCCCATGAGCGGAGTCCCACTTATCCTAGATAAACCTTCTACACGGTTACATCCTTATTTTCATTAAAATGTATGTACATATTAATAAATAATACATTATATGAAAATGATTTACGCCTCAATGTGTGTCATTCAAATAACCTTGCTCTTCTTGGCCTTGGATTACTGCACTATAAACCTTATACATTTTAATTTATTTTAATAAAACAACTACTAATGCACGTGTTCATAGTTTTGCATACATGTTTATGGACCTGATAGTTTTTTATGACAGGGTCATATATTTTATAAAGAAAACCTCTTTAGAGTAGAGTTTATCGTATTTCTTTAGTTTGTCTATGACGAATGGTAAGATTACATTGATGATTTTGATATTTATTATTTAATAAAATGGGAGAGCCGTGCTGACGTGCTGCGTCGTAACACAACCTAACGTAACAACTATGGCGCGGTTAGCCATGGGACGCGGTGTCTACTTACAGGAAGGTGGTCAGAGTCGAGCTCTCGCAGTGACTCTGGGAGGGCAGTGTTTAATGTGACACCGCGATTCAAGGTAACAATATATAATCAATATTATATATTAAGAAATACTCACCTCTGCGAGTGCCTTTCAGCCGCCCATGCGACTAGTTTCTCCCCACGATAGTCCAAGCCGAGGTTCGAGTCTCGCAGGAGGCGCGCTTGTGCTAATCGTGTAAACTCTCGGGCGAGCTTACGCTCGCCCCCAAAAGCCCGCGATAAAGCTGTCAGGACCGTATGGACAAACAGCAACATAGTATTCACCAAAAAAAAGGTGTCGTCCTACCATATAGAAGACCTACCTGCTCCGTCATCACTTATACCATAATGAAATTATGAATAAATATCATTATGAATTCAATTGCATGTAGAAATGTACATCATATTATATTTTGCACAAATAAGACACCTATTAAAAACTAAGTTCAATGAGTGAAAATAAACTTCAATTTTTTTCTGTACCCCATTGTCCAAAACATAATTAAAAACTGACATAAAGGAACTAGAAATATTGTACTGATATGGTGTAAGCTACACCATATTATGCAGTTTATATGCCTACGTAATTTCCCAAAGTAAATTAGATATAAAGAACAAAGAAGTTATTAACAGTAATAAGCGGTTATGGAAAGAAATAAAAAACTTATCTCTATAGTGGTGACGAAGGCGAAGTGTTGAAATATATTTACCAAATGTTTGCTGAAGATAAGGTTTATGTGGTCTAAATAGCAGAAGAAAGAGTTTTGCTATAGAAATTGTATTTAGAAATAAAACCGACCACAAAAAGACAAAAATAAATACTTTTAACCTATTATATAAAATTAAAACACTGAATATGATGCTAAGCGCCATTTTTTAGAATATTCCTTGAATTACGTGGATGGTTATTAAACAGAGATAAATTAAAAATTGTTTGAAAATATTTTAAAAATTTTTTGCTATACACCCATACGACTTTTAAATGAATTTAACTGATAATGACAGCGTTCTAGGTTTTCAAAATTGATTTTTTCTATAATCGAGGCTTAAATATAGGTATATTTAAACCTCGAATATAGAAAATTTATGTTAGGTTAGTTAGGTTAATTTTAAGTTTTGTTAGAACCTTCTAACAAAACCTAAAATTAACCCACATAATGTTGTAGGTTGAAACATTTAAACAGTAGAGTTTTCTAATTCAAAATTAATAAACTTTTGTATAATACTAAATTACTTTGCATAGCCAAAGTTAAAAGAAACTTTCACCTAACTTTGTTATTAATACAAAGTTAATATGCTTTCCTAAAGTTTTTTAATCAATTTTACATAAATTCTCATTAATAAATTAGAGAAAAATCTTAATAATAAATGGTCTCTGTTTTGGTTGCAGTGTTTATCCGAAATTATCCAAAGGGCTTTTATGCACTAATTTCCAAATCGTATAAACGATTTTTAGGCATGTATACACACATTCGCACTGGCAACATGCATATATCTATATATACATATATTGGCTACATCGGTTATGTATGTGTAAGTATATAATTACCGTGAAATCAGAGGTACTAAGTTTGAAAACTGGTATGAATAAAATAATAAAAATTGTACTGTGTTTAATTCTTTGATGACATCGTAAATAGCAACACATCAAAGGCTTAGGCGCAATTGTCCATGGCCATCATTAATCTCTTACAATATAAGCAACTCTCTACTGTGGTATACAAAAAAAATTGATGCTATTTAAATACGCATCGAAGCACGTCATAAGTAATAAGAGGAATGTCGCTATGTCTTGTGACTTAAATTTAAGATAAAGCTTGACTTATTTTAATAAAAGCTCTTTTGTATTGGTTCTATACATGTTCCTGTGTCAATGGCTCGGTAATCGCTCTCTAGAAATATTACGATAAGCAATACTCTTTGTTTAAATCGGTTCAATGAACTTACCTGGAAGCACTGATTCAGCATTAATGATAGAAATCTACATGCATTAGTCGTTATAATTTTATTTTAAATTTCGTGGAAACAATTAACAGTTGAGAAATTTGCATACAGCACACAGGCATGGATTTAAGTTAGGTATGTACTGAGACATCGTAGCTAAGTTGTTTTATCAGACTAGCATGAGGTAACAAGTTCAATCCCCGGTTTGAATGTAAATTTTTAATTATTTGGAATTTATATTCGATCTCTGGACGGGCTTAATATTGGCCGGGCGAATATCTTAAAAATATTGGGTGTAAAGTCGAAAATCTCATAGTATGCGTCGTGTTTGGTACACGCTTAGTGTCCCAGTCTTGTGCTGCTAGTGATGATTTAGATTTACTGTATTTCTTAATACGCAAGAAGCCGAGAATGGTATCGTTTCTTTTTTTATAGTATAGCAGACAATGGAGCAGGTGGGTCTCCTATATGGTAAGAGAACACCGCCGTCAATGGACAAACGGTTCTTGCTTTTTGAATTGAATGCCTATCCCGACCACTTGTTCTGAAAGCCTCAAGAGAACACTGAAGACGGTGGACGTCCGTCTTCTTCCTCTCTACTTCTCTAATAAAGAAAGGAGCAATCTTCGGGGTTCAATTATGAACATTTACTAATCCTTGGACCCGCCAAACCTGAAAAATCGACACAAAAAATAACTTATATGTTAATTCAGGGTATCAGACACTTCAATACTAAATTTCATTAAAATCTATACATCCAGTGAGTTATGATTCCCAAGTTTATAATATACATTACATTATTAAATACAGACATCGCGACGCATAAATTAAACGTTGACCTTATTTTGACACAGCAAGTTGCAAGTTTTTAAAACTAATTTTATGATTCGTAATGGCAAGTTTCTTGTATCAATTAGCATATATTATTGGACCATTAGGGAGACAATAGTTCGAGGTGCGGCCGAAAGTGTGGTTGGTAATTATATTTTGTAATGTATACTTTAAAATATATTACATAGTTTAAAGTATTTCAGGTTTTTTATAGTATAGCGGACAACGGAGCAGGTGGGTCTCTTATATAGTAAGAGAACACCGCCGCCCATGAACAACCGCGCCACAGTTCGCGCATTGGTTGTGTTGCTGGCTTTTGAAGTTACTCAATCGGTACTTTTAAAGGCCTCCGATATCCTCATTCACTCTGCGTAACAGTGCAAGTATCGTTTCACGCGTTACACACGAGTATTCTGTGAGCCCGTGGTATCACTTCGGATGAGCCGATTTACAAGACATTTTTTATTATATTTTTCCCAATAAACACCATATTAGTATAAATCATTACCTGTATAATTCTGATATATAAGCCATATTATTATAGTTTCATTAAAATTAATTGAGACTTGGAGAAATTAAAGAGAGTGTTCCTAAATGGGCGAAAACCACCTGCTTTGAATCCCTATTTTCATTTAAAACATTACAAACGATTTTATAATAAATTGTTTTCATACTGTAACCTATTGTAGGTAGAAGCAGACAATAATTTTCTTGTGTGTTAAAACATAAAAATTACAAAGAGCGCACAAACAAGTCCCTAATAGAAGAACTAATAAAGTCAATAATAGCCGATAAAATTGCCGTTAGAACATCCATTAAAACCAATCCCAATATGGCAGACTTTGTAATTTTAAAACCCACGTAAAAATACATAATAACTCCACAGAAAAATTACTTAATTTTTCAACAAAGTAGAAGAAATGTTATTAATACGAATCCTGTCATCATGGACCGATTTTGTTGAAAGAGGTCTGAAATAAAAAGGCAGCATGACGAGATTGGTTCAATTTTTTTGAAGGCTCCTATAGGGTAAGAGAACACCGCCACACATGTACAACCGCGCCACAGTCATCGCTTTAGTTGTGTTAGCGACTTTTTACGATGCTTAAGGGGAATAATTTCAAGGTCTTCCGATATCCTTACTCCAGTCACGCTGATGCATATACAGACGAATTAATTGGGAGGCTCATCCAAAGTAAAACCATGGGTTTAGAGAATACTCAGCGTGAAATGGTAGTTGTACTTGAAACGTGCTTCTACTGTGTTTCGCTGAGTGATTAAGGATATCGGAGACATAAAAATGCCGCTTAAATGGTGTAAAAAAGCCAGCAGCACAACCAACGCGTGAACTGTAGCGCGGTTTTCTATGAGCGACGGTGTTTTCTTACCATGTAGGAGACCCATCTGCTCCCTTTTTCGCTATACCATAAAAAATCGCCTAGTTCCCTCAAGAAATTTCGCTTTATGCAAAGGTAACGCCCATACTATGCGTCCGTTACAAACATCGTTGGGTTTCGACAATTCGTCTATAAAATATTTTAATATCCATAAAAACTGACGAGCCAGTCACAGGTAAGTTATACGTATTTTGATTTACAACCAATAAAATATTGCATTTGACGCTTTGAAAGTTTAATAGGGCTTTTATCTAGGACGTCACGTTCTCTATTGAAACACATTTTAATGATCTATTTGTATTTGGAATACTTTTTAAGCAAAATGTTTCTCATGCTCGTTTGAGTGGATTTATGTTAGTGAAGCTACAATATAAAAATAATATGTATAGATATATATCAAAAACAGTCGTGTTACACACGAACGGCTGGACCGATTTGGTCGAAATTTGGTGGGGAGGTAGCTTAGAATCAGAAGGACTTTTTATCCGAATACAAAGATAATGGATAATGTTTTTGTGTATCTGTTATAATTTAATTATAATTAATTTTATAAAATTTTTAGTGAAAATATATTAACTGCACATTGTTAGTATTATCTAATAATATGTAATTGATACATATGTTTCATAATATGTATTCTGTATCATCATCATCCACATCATGACGTCCACTGCTGGACATAGGCTTTCTCTTCGATGGCGGTATACTGTATAAGTATTCAAAAAACTATCTGAGGTACTTAACTATGGTTAAGTACTGTGTTAACTGTGGAGACCTGTTATTTTGTTGCCCACTATACATTAAATAAATAAATACCTATAATAATCATCATCATCATCAGCCCATTTAAGTCCACTGCTGGACATAGGCCTCCTCCAAAGACGCCCACCCGCTGCAATCTTGAGCGATCTGGATCCAGCGGTTGCCCGCGACCTTCGTTACATCGTCTTTCCATCGCGTGGCAGGACGTCCCACTCTGCGTTTCCCGGTACGCGGTCGCCACTCGAGAACCTTTCTTCCCCATCGGTTGTCAATATATATAATTTGTCAAGCTAATTAATTAAATTACTACCTTTTTATGAGATAATACAAAAGCTCAATTAAAACCATAAAGCATACCATTTCAAATTTAAACAAAATCATAATAAAATTTGATTTGGGAAATAATGAAGGTGCATTTTGTAGTGTAATCAAATTTGAGGGACAAAAGGTTGAAAAGTTTTAATTGTTAACATGAAACCGAACAATTTCACGTAATTGTACAAAATATTTTCAATTAATATATGGAAAATTTATTTCTGGCTTCTGTTTTGAATTTTGACTTTAATCTTAATAGCTATAAGATATACGTTTTGTTAATTATAATATATAATCAATTGTAATTAAATTATAATAATATTGCGTTGTCTCTATATGTTTGTCTTTGGGTGAAATGTTTTTGATGTATAAGCAATGAAGCAGGTGGCTGTCCTTTGTGATAACTGATAAGAGATCACCTCCACCTATGGACAAGCGTCACAAAGTGAGTGAGGATATCGGAGGCGCTTGAAAATGCCACTTAGACGTAAAAAGGTGGCAAAACAACCAAGGCGCGGATTGTAGCGTGGTTGGTGTTGGACGTCGGTGTTCTCTGACCATATAGAAGACCCCTGCTTCGTTGTCCGCTATATCGTAGCGAAAAAAAATTAGCTTTACGTATGTTGCCAACTTTTTCGCCGCTTAAGCGGGATATTATTATGATCCAGTAATCTTATGTACTCAACGATAAGTAGAAGCACCTACTGTTTCATGCTGGTATTCGGTGACATAAAGTATATTATCCTCATTTCTATTATAGAGCTTCAATTTATGATCATAAACCATGTCATTCCCAGAGAATAGATTTATGACCATAAAATAAGGTTCTATGACATTGAAATTATTTGTCATCCATCTTGGACAGCGAATGAAATGGGATCTAATTAGAATTTTAGCCGTTAAAAAGCCAAATGATTTCGACGTGAAGACAAAAAAAATTGTTTGAAGACAACGTCTCAGACGTTCACATTTGAACAGTGAATCTATAGAGCTGCTTTGCTTTTATTTATTTGAGAATTTATTTGATCCTGCCACATTATTTCTTATTTTCAAATTATGTTCAATTACTAGCCAGGTTCCCAGTTTGACTAAGCGCCTCCTCCAGTGACATTTCTCCTTCTTTATCATGTGCTAATTGTCACAACTATGGACTAATAACATTCTTTATTTCATTCTCCCAGCGTTTAGAGGGCCTTAGTTAAGTCTTAGGTGATGGATATATATCACATAAATTTTATACTGTAATATTTATTAACAGGGAGTATAGGGAGAGAGGAAACTACATCATATCCGGTCCAATATCAACCTCACCTGCCCGTGTTGATTTTTTATCATGAACTACTGAGTGCGACGCCAACCAAGCGCTGTGTTACCTGCTAGATAAAGCTCTGGCAACCGAGCAATGGCGGTATATCCATACCACCATTCAGCCAACCGACCGATGAGACTGCGGCAATCTTGGAAACACAGTATAAAATATATTGTTTCACGCCTGTGTTATGTGATGTACTAATAATAAAAAATAATCTTATTCAAAGATATCTCCACTCGTTTCTATTCTATCCCAATGAGTCACTCGATGTAGAACCGTTCTAGGTACGTGCAGGCACCGTTTGTGAAAAAAATTGTGTACGCACCTTATCTGTTGCATCAGAATCTTATACAGCGTGATATAAATGCATATTTTTTTTGGAAATGGTGGTAGACGAGTAGGAACAAGCGGTTCCAGCCCTTGCAAGGCCGCGGGTGCATTGTCGGCTTTTATTAGACAGGTGTGCTCTTTTTTTCAATTACCTCTGCAGACAGTTGATTCCACAGAGTACGAGGGACAAAACACCTAAAAATTACCTCAATTGTGGAACTACAAACTTAAACTTTTAGAAATATTTATAATATATAAGTTTCTTCAACAATTGTTGATAATTACCTACAGTATTTTTACAGTGTGCTATATCTACTAGCATGGAAACTAAAAGTTAACAGTAGCGTTTAAGAAAAGGGAATTCTATCTAATTTATTTTTAAAGATTTTGGCTATTTCAATCAAATTAAACAAAAAATAAGGGTTGTACTTTCATTTTTATTTTGCCATTTAACTCTTTATACAGGTAACAGGTGAAATTAATAAAATATTGTATAAATTGCTTCTAATAACTTAAATGCTACCATTTTTATGAATTATCTAGCAATTAAGCTATCATTTATCAAACGAACTATCATTAGAAATGCCAAGGATAAAATTGAATACCTGTATCCAATAGTGAATTAGTGACACATAAAACTTTAAAATAGAACTTAATCTATTTTGTGTACACGTTGTCTAGACAAGTCGGTTTGTGTAAATGTGCAATGTGTTTGTTATCAGATCGTAAAGTTAGATTACACTTTGACTGTCAAACTGATTGGATACATTGAAAAAGATATATTATATCATATAGAATAAAATAAATAGTATAGAAATTAGTATTTCTTAATCTAAATACGGCCGCGCTTAGCACTGTCACTGTCGGAACAAAATGTCATGTTGTTTAGATGACGGCGCCATCTTGAAACGTAATGGTGATTAAGAGTGATAAAAAATAATGTTAAATTAAATACTAATCTATCAAATTTATAATCTATGTGAATTGAGAGGCATTAATAGACTTTTATAAAATTTACATTTTCAGTGAAAAAAATGATTTATTTTCACATCCTACTTTTAATTTTAAATAAGTGTCTTTTGTACAAACTTATATACATTAAAAAGGATTTTACAATCATGAATTGTAGTCCTTTAGAACCTTTTATCATTTATTTTCAAGTGGTGAAATATTACTTGAGTTTTATTGCTAATTTTGACTACATAACAACCGATCATTAACCGAATAATATAATTTTTCTTTCTTTGCACATTTTCTCAACTCCAATTTTCTCAATTTCATATTAATTATTTTTAAATTATCATTTTAACAATTTAAACAAATTTTCTAGATCATCCTGTTAGCTGCGCAAGCGCCGAATGACTCACGCCAAACAATCTCACGACGGAAGACATTAGATTTTTGTGTTAATAGATGACGATATGCTTATATCATTAATATATACCAATATTACTCAATGGTGGCGATATTTTAAATGTATTCACTACTTGTGTGAGCTAAATTAATACGTGACTTATATTAAAAAAAAATTGCATAACCTTTAGTCACATTTTTATAACATTATGCATAATTTCATTGGAAAAAGAGGTTTCTTTCGAAATTTTTACTATCTGTCTATAGAAACAGTGAAAAATAAAAGGCCTAATACAGGTTGCACATGTTGGAAACTCATGCTGAAGCATCTGCTTACGCACAAATTAGACACATAAATTGGGAAGTCATATCACGGCCTGTGTTTCGCTGAGTAAGAGAGGATATCGGAAGGCCTTGAAATTATGTCGATTAAGCATCATGAAAAGCCGACACCACAGCTGTTAATGGAGCGGTGTTCTCATTCCGTACAGAAGAACCTACCGTTTCAAGCTAAATATTCTGTTAAGTAAGGATACTATTAACTTTTCTCCCGTGATACAATTAGAAATAAATTGCTAATAATGACCACTTATGTAAATATTGGATATAAGTGACCAATTGTACAAACAACTAAATGATATGTTTGCAGATCACTTTGTTGTATGGTCAATGTGGATTAAGTTACAAAATTATTTACTTAGAACATTTTAGAATTCAAATTAATTTAAAGTGTTGTATTATATTACAATTTTTTATGCTATAGCGGACTACCGAGCCGGTGGCTATCCTATATGATAATATAACACCGCCGCCCATGAACAACAGAGCCACAGTCCGCGCTTTGGTTGTGTTGCTGGCTTTTTCGTCGCTTAAAAGGCATTTTTAAGGACCCCGATATCCTTACTCAATCAGCGAAACACAGTACAAGTACTGTTTCCAGCTGGTTTTATATGAGCCCGTGATACCACTTCGGATGAGCTGGCCCAATTAGTGCGTCAGCATATGCCACAGCGTGGCTGTCTATAGCTTATAGCAGCGGTCATCACACTTTTCTGTTCTAGGGCCACACATGACAATGTGCCATGAGTACCAGAACCGTATGTGAAGTTGCTTCAAGAGTATTTGCACACTTATCCATTCTAATCGTGTAAATGCGAAAATACGTATCTGTATGTGAGTTACTTTACACTTAAACCGCTAAACCAATAAAAAATTTTAACCGAAGCCTCCGTCGGATTCATATACAAAGTCGAATATTGATTTTTGTAATGGTTATGACATGTAGATTATATAGAATATTAATTGAATTCACATTGACGACCATATAAATAATGCTCACGGGCCTTCCTCGATAAATGGGCTAGCCAATACTGAAAGAATTTTCAAAATCAGACCATACGTTCCTGAGACTAGCGCGTTTACTTAAACTATATAAAAACTCTTCAACTTTATATGAGTTTATAGATTTAGTATAGATTTTAATTCAACAAAGTTCTACAGGCATAGTAGATGTCCGAATTGGTGATTCATACACTTCACAATGATGATGGTCTCTAATGAGATGATTCATCGTTTGAAATGACATAATCATTGGCTTTCTAATACTGCTATTGGTCAATCGTTTAATAATATAGACTTTTAATAACATTTTGTCGAATTTATTCATAAATTAATTACGTATGACTCAGTACTCAGAAAAAGACATACTGCAATCATGAATTACTAAAAACCTGTATTATAAATAATTTAGGAACATTATAGTAGAATTTTGTTAAAATCGTAATTTTTTTACTGTTCTATTTTACGCTCTGCCTCGTTTTTGTAACAAAAAGTACGTCAGCGAGAGTGACAGAATATTTCACATTGTTTCTATTAAACCAATGTTTGTATGTACTCACTTACGCAAAATTAGGAATTGCATCGTGAATCTTCATCTTTTGCTAGACAAATTGTATTTAAAAATATTTTGTTAAATTTTTTCGAAATTAGTGAAGACTACAATTTTGAGTATTAAATTAGGTATTGTAGGTACATTTGTATAACTAATATTAAAACTATATTATCTACAAATTAGCCGTGTAGGAATCTTCAAAAAAGAGTGTACATATAAAGCCGGCAACCCACACGTGATCCAGCAGGAGCTGAAGAGATGTCATTGGTGAAAGACCACTTATCCTCGGTGAACTTCTATTGCCTCCCGGTTAAAAAAAAGATTTTATTGCTAATTTTCTTTTATTTTCTTCACAAAATCATCAAAAATATTTAACAAGACTATGTATAACTGAATATTTTACTTTAAGATAATATATTCCAGCTCGTATTAAGAAATTTTACTTGAAAAAAATATCTAATAAACCTCTAACTCGCGCTAATTTATATTTGTTGTTATTATAGCGAGACGGACTATTAATAAAAGACTTAAGCAAAGTAATTTTATAATAGTGAATCATAAATAACATTTGAAACAGTTTTCCCGTCGTATTACATTTGCTATTCGTTTTACGAAGGCGTTACATTATTTCTTAGCCCACTTACAAATTATCTTTGATTAAATCAGATCATTTCTTAGTTCTGGCTCATTTTTGCAAGAACACGTCAGAGAGAAAGTGATATAATTTATAAGTCATTGTTTCACGTAATGCAATATTTATTAATTAATATTGACTTAGTATATTAGAGTATTCATATTTTTATAGCGAAATAAATTGCCATGCCCTAAATGTCAATTGAGCCACGGGTGCGCTGTAAAACTTTTTACAGAACGAATAGTGTTCATGGCCGAATTTCTAATGTTAATTACTGATTTTTGTATACAGATTATAAAAAAATTTAAAGAAAATCTATGATATTTTAATGAAATAATTATTTTTTGTTACTATCAACTTGATTATAAAAATCCAAAAACCGTGGTTACTCTTTTATAATTGGGAATATATAAACGTGTATGATTTTCATATATTAAATGAGGTCACTCATATAAACGGCTTTTTTTAAATAAAAATCAAGTCCAACGAGCAGGAAGGTCAAAAAGGATATGTGAACCACCGCCCATGACCACCCCAACTGGGGCTAGGGGTGACCCCTTGCCCCAACCGGACCACGGGTGCATTGTCGGTGTAAATAGACCTTAGCCATACAAAGGTACAATGATCACCATATCAGTGTATTGAAGGACCTTGAAGCTTATCGTTCAGCGTGGGGAAACGTAACATGTATTGTCTGTTATAATTTAAATAAATTACTTATGACAATGCGCAAATACTGTTTTCTTTGTTCATATTACTAGCTGCTACATTTGTGATTTAATATTATTCAAATAAAACGACCATAAAATATATTAGGTACATCCTTATAAATATGTATCTATAATAAATAAAATCATTTATTTACCAGGATTTCACAATCACTTGATAATTTTCCTGATTTATATTGATTACAACACTAGAGCAGACAACGGAGCAGGTGGGTTTCCTATATGGTAAGAGAACACCGCCGCCCATGAATAATCGCGACACAGTCCGCGCATTGGTTGCCGGTTGGTGTTGCCGACTTTTTACGCCGCTTAAGCAGCATTTTTAATAATACACAGAAAACTCAGCGTGAAATAGTAGTTGTACATGAAACGATGTCTCTACTGTGTTTCACTGTGTGAGGATATCGTTAGCCCTTAAAAATGCTGCTAAGTGGCGTAAGATGCCGGCAATACAATCACTGATCGGGGAGTGGCGCGGTTGTCCATGGGCGACGGTGTTCTCTTACCATATAGGAGTCCATACACCTGCTCCGTTGCAAGTTTTGGTTAGTATTGACACAATATATTGTTGTTATTATATGTGGATTGAACATACACTGTGATGTCACAATAAACTTATTATTTAACTATATCAATCAAAATAATTCAAAATAAAAACACAAAGTACTAAGGAGACAATTATTAAGACATAATGCAGAAATAATATAAAAATTAATAGCTGAATGTGTATTTAAGTGTCAATCTCGAGAATAGATAAACTGATTTTTCTTCTATTTTCAGAATATACCTATACACTAGAAGAAGGAGGATGATTTTTGATGAGAAATTTTTTTTTATTTAAAGATTTGCCATAACAAACCGTAATAATATTTAAAATTCAATTTGAACTTTAATACCATAATCTGGAGATCAATTAGTAAAGAGGTTTCGAAATAAATTAACAATTCTTATTCACACAGGAATCGAACTCAATACCTCATTTCGTGATGGCTTATAAAACTATTTAGCTATAAGGCTCTAAAAACATATTACAATTACTTTAACTACAAATATTTAAATCTCGCTGTCCCTTTTAGAGATTTATAAAGAGACAGTTTCCGTTGACATTTAACAAACATTCCAGGTGTATTAAAATCTGTGTTAATGTTCATTTCGTATATTAAGATATTATTACCAGAAATATGTAATCCATACAAATGTTTCATACTTTCGACGAGGTTCATTCACATATCTCCTATGAGCTCATATAAGCTGTGTTTGTGGCTCCATGAGTTTGTTAATGAGAAATCGAAAAAATGTATTGAAAAAATATTCAAACGAAATCAATTATTTCAAAATTTCTGAAATAATAAAATAATCAGATATAAAGATTCTTTAATACCATCTAGTACTCTAAGTATTTGTTTGACACGTAAGTAAATCCACAGAAGACGGCATGGAAGTGTACTTTTTTGAATGTCAGTTAATAAGTAGTGGAGGTCAGTAGTTAAGTAATAAGGTCAGAAAGTTTTTGATTTAATTGGGTTTGGTTTGGTTTAATTTGTGATGGTAACAATATATTATATAAAATTTTATCTAAAGACGCCCACCTATTACGATCTTGAGCGATCTGAATCCAGCGGTTGCCCGGGACCTTCATGAGATCGTTTTTCCATTGTGTGGTGGGACGTCCCACTCTGCGTTTTCCGGTCTTTGCGGAAGGCCTATGACCAGCAGTGGATTTGATAGGCTGATGATGATGAAGATATAAAATTTATGTATAAATCAAAACTGGGAGAGCCATGACGCAGTATATATTGGGCGGGATCGTCCAAAGTGATAGCCACTGGTTCACAGAACACCAGTGTTAAACAGTACGTCTGTTACTGTGTTTGGCTGAATGAATATCAAAGGCCCATGGTGTTAAACAAGCGAAGTAAAATGCTGACAACACAACCAAAGTGCGGACTATGTCCACCGTGACCGTGACTGTGACCGCTGCCCAAGGACGGTTGTCCATGGGCGGCGTTTATTAACCGTTTTTTATTAGTCTATTAGTTATGAAATATTTGCTAGATACAATTAATTATATTTATCTAGAAATATCATAAAGAAATTTACAAGAAACATTTTTCTTTTTGTATAGTATCTGCTTCTTGATCACCCACTTCCTTTCTGTCTCTTTAGCCTTTCTGAGATTAAACTCAAGCCATTAAATTTTTTCCAAAACAATAAACAATACGTTCATATCGTACAAACCTCTTAACTGTCCTAATTACAATTCTCGTTCACAGCCAACTAGCGGAACGTGTAAATTACTCGATGTCATGATTTGATGGACAATCGTATGTCTGCTGTCAAAATAATCCTTAAGCACATACAAATAGAGGTGTATATTGCATATAGGGCTTTACGATCAGCTCAACGCAGGACATGAAGACTTTGTTAATCCACAAATGATGATAGTTTCTCGGAATTTATATTTTCTCTTGATGCACTTGTTTTTAGCGGTATTCTGAGAATAATTGAATGGTATATTGGCGCCAGAGATTTGCATACACGTTATGAGAAAATTGTATGTATTGAGTACCTACCGAGTACCAACTGGTTTTTAATCTGTTTTTTATACAAAATGGTAGGAAAAAGAACAGGAGAATCACCTATGATAAGTGGTCATCCAACAACACAAGCACAACAAACCTTTAGCGTCATCTGGGCTACGGTTGCGTTGCCGGCCTTTAAGGGTATAAGTTTTTCCAGCGAACTCCTAATTTGTGTTTTTGCAGTACGAAGTACGTAATTTTTTTATTATTTAAAACTGTAATTTAGAGGTTTTTTTGTAAAATTATTAATATGTTTTAATGACAAACTGTTCGGATATTGGCACACTTAAATGATATAATACAAAGAAACGTGATTATGGTATTTCAATATATTTATCTATGGATTTAAGATAACCGCCATTTTACTTGGGATAAATAAAGACTCTCATTACATTTATAAGTAAATCACTACCAATAGATGAATTACATATTGTCTGGTAATAAAATAATTATTTCCATTAAAATTGCTTTATGAAATTTAATGATGCCATTGATGAATCAAACTGTAAATTAACCAAATTAGGTAAACAGATCCACTCCATATATCATTTATTACGTCTAACGCACAAACAAAGGATACAGAGTGAGAACCGTTATTGCAACCCGACACCAAAATTCAGTACTTTCATCGTTGTAACGCCAGTGAATCATTTGCAACCAAAATTATATTCGAATTAAAACCCGACCCAAATAAAAGTGAAAGTTATATACAATTATTGTTTTTAAATTTTATCGAATTGATTCTTGATAATTTTACACAATACGTAATCCGTTGAGTATCGATTCCCAACCCCTTTTCAACCAAGGACCCCTAAAAAATCAAGTAGTTTTCACGAACTCCTTGCAAATCAAATACAGTTTTTCACGGACCTCTTTAATAAAATACGGCAAGTAAATTAGATTAATTATTTATTTTAGATATTACAAATACAAAATACGTATTTATAACTTTTTATTATTTATTTTGATTATTTTAATTGAAAATTAAAAATAAATGAAACTGAATGAAGAGATAATTAAGTAATTACGATATTTATTAGCATGTTTGTATGGGTCAGAGATGCCATCACGGACCCCCATACAGACCCCTGGGGGTCCGTTGACCACAGATTGGGAAAGACTGCCGTAATGCATGGGTTATAGCTACCTTCAGATCACAAATACGTATTTTTGTCGCCAATAGACATTCCCTTCCACCTGGTCCTTCAGCATTTCTTTTGTTTACAAACTGACCTAGTTTATATAATTATTTTTTAATTTTCGCCATCACATAACTTTCGTTAATAATAATCCGAACAGCATGGCTTCTTACATGGCTTGTAGCTACCTTCAGAACACAAGTAACTGCGTATTTTTTTCGCCAACGGACAATCCAGCCTCCCACACGGTCCGTGAACATCCCTTTTGTTTACAAACTGACCTGGTTTATATGGTTTATTTTTTAATTTCTCACCATGAATAAATTGATGCTGGCTGCCCCTATAGTCCATTCGTTTTGGACAGTTAGTACCACCACAGGGTCCTTTGGGAAAGCCCATGGCGAGAATAGCTAACTCACTTGAAGTAAATGGTGCCTCATAATCATCAAACACCGTGGGTTCTTCAACGGGCCGTATGGGTTCCCTGCTAATATCTGGAGCACCAAAGACATATGCCACTGGCGGTACACTGTCAATCGTTGTCCCCTCCCAATGCCTTACAACTTCAACATCCTTTAATTTTAAATCATCATTCAAGTACTTCCGGCCCGGCAGCCTTTCCATTTCTGGTAAAGAGACAAAGTGCGTAACAAGCCGGTTGCCCAAACAGCTGAGTCGCAGGAAAAACTCAATTTCACCTGATGGCTTAAGATCTTCCTCGCACTGTATCTGCCGTACCAATTCGATGGTGTTAGTAGCCATGCTTGTCCTACCTGTACTTCTAAATTCAGCTTGATCCATATCAACTGGATTTAACTCCTCAATCTTTAGAAGACAATCTAAAAATGAATTATGCCATTCCACAACACAGAATCCAACACAATTCATCTCCTGATCTCGATTCCATACAGTTATATATACCGGTGTTTTCTTGAGTAATTCTGCCAGCTTGGATGGTCTAGAGAGAAACATTACGCAGTTCCCAACTCCAAAGTACGGTGGTTGTGGTAACGGTTCCGATGGTAGGACTATTTTAATAGGTGCAGCTTTGCCCTTCTTTGGCTTAGGTGGCTTTTTGGGTTTTCCTTTTCCTGGTGGTAGCGGCGGTGGTGGTGCGATGAAATTGTCATGCGCAACGTAGAAATCAAATAGCGGAAGGCAGATCATTTGCATTGTGCATGTCTGCATGAATTTCATCTCTTCTTCAGATGGCATTGGTGGTTCCTTACCCTTTTTCTTCGGTTTCGGTGGCTTTGCTGGCTTTTTGCCCTTTTTGGCTGCCTCCGCGGCCGCTAAAGCCTCTTCTTCTCGACGCCTCTCTTCTGCTTCCATTCTAAGCTCGTATTCATCTTTCTCCGGTGGTTCTATTTTTAATATTATTTTTTTCACAAACACCTCGATCATAAAAATTTGCTCCATTTTGATGTTTTTGATTTGCTAATTATTAAATCGGTTGATATTTAAAACATTTTGCTTTTTTTAAACTTCTAATTTTAATATTATTGTATATTTATCAATATATACTAAAATAAATAATCATTTTCTAATTTATACACAAAAATTTATAATGTACATGATTTATTGATAATAATTAACAAAATGACTTTTTAAATTAGTGCCATAGTGAATTTATTGACATTTTATTTCAAGCAATTGACGTATATCATTTGGAAGAAACGAAAAAGTTCTTATGTCTTCGTTGACATATTGTCGAAATATATCTGTTTTTACATAATATTAAGAAATTATCTAAAATCACTCTTTGAACACTTTTGAAGTTTTATACATAATTTTATTTTTGTTTATTTATTATTTTTAAATATAATTTTTTAAGTGATAACATTCAGTGCACTGTGATCAATGACAAACCAACAAAACTTATTTGCATATTAATTGGTTAATAAAATTAAGAGGTGCTCCTTTTTTCACTTCCGATTTCCTTTTTATATTTCCCAGTCTTTGTGTTATTTTGATGTATAAACCTATGTTATTGTGAAATTACATTAAAATTCCTTTTTTAGTATTTGTGTGAAAGTGTTAACAAACATCAATACAGTATCATATTCCTTGGTTCTTATGAAAAGGATTTAAATTAAATCAAAATAGATAATGCACAATGATATTATGATAGTACGTCCAGTACAACTGGTATAGAACCAAAACAAGACGGCGTATAGAAGAAAAAAAACGCTTACAGTTCAAACTCGGGGTCACGTTTACGCACGCGGGTAGCGTAGCAGCGGGGAAGGAGGGTCTGCGTGTGCGCAGGACAAGTCTCAACCACACAGATTTAAGGCTCTAGATATGTATTTTTTTGCCATATCAGACAACGGAAGTGGGTCATGTTGAGCCAACGCCACCCATCACCAACCACGCCATAGTCCGCGCTTAGGTTGTGTTGCTTTTTACACCACTTAAATGGCATATTTAAGGGCCTTCGATATCCTCACTCACTCAGCGAAACACAGTATAAGTACCGTTTCACGCTGTTTATTCTGTGAGTCAGTGGTAACTGGCTCACAGAATAAACATTACCATGAGCTTTCAGGTGAGCCGGCCCAATTAGTGGGTCAGTATATGCTTTAACATGGCTCTCCCACGGGTGCGATATTAATAAGATACTCGCGCGGCCACTGTCAAGCACTTCCAGCGACCGAATAAATTATAATTGTCCAGACCGGGATTCGAACCCGATACCTCTCGCTTCATGGTACACTTTTAAAACCATTAAGCTA
>DWCF01002789.1:0-22333 GCA_018230265.1 Delias oraia | reverse complement strand
AACTAACTACGAAATGAATACCTTTATTAGTTAATATACTAGCGAGCTACTATCACGGTATCTACAAAAATAGTAATACGGTGTGTAATACGGTAGACAAGGCTTCCTTGTTCTTCAATTTCAAAGAAACTAGGTCAAGTAGACGACCAAACAATATTAACAGACAAGCTCTAGTATTTTAAACTAGTTTTATTGGAAAAAAAATACTTCAGCATACAGTTCACCATTAAAAATGTCTCAGCAGCTGCGTTAATAATTAAAACAAGCCATTAATAAAATATCAACGCTGACGTAACATCAAGAATTTGCTGCTCAACCAAATGTGCCAAGTTTTCAGATCACTAATAATTGGAAAGTTGCCAGAATGCTTCCCTGGGAGCCTGAACAACTTTGCACGAAAATGCACTTGATACACACATAATAATTCGTTTCTAGTTATATAATAAGTAAGTTAACAAATTATTTGATTCTACCAGCTATCAAGGTTGGGAATTAATTCAAGTTCAGTCTCGGGAACTAGCGCGGCGTTTTAAGTAATATTAAGCCTAGCGTCTATTAAAGCGGAGGCGGATGGAAACGCATGGACGAAGAAATTCGCCTGTGAAGCGACTCGTGAGATCGACTCGATTTGATTCGGCGGGCAACGGCGCTGTGGTCGTAGGCCTTTATACAGAAACTTTTTTTATACCGCAATTTACCGCAGGCCAACGCAACTACATGGCTACGCCACGAAGCTGTAGGACCACGAGGGCAACATATTAAAGATTAAAATTTGAAATTGATTAAAGCGCTCAAAAAGTCCTCAAATTTCGGAAATACCTGGGAACACAACTAGTTCCTAGTGTCCTTACCCTTGCAATTAATTTAGTTAAGTTGACATTAGACGCGGCAACCATTTTAAGTGAAGCCGCGCGTAAAGACTTGTAAACAGTAAATGATAAAGAACATTATGACAGCGTATCGCAAATATTGTAATATCCCCACGGAAGTGTCCGTATGAATCATTATACTTGTGGGGAGTACGTTACGTCATGTGTTACTAACGAATGTATCTACGTATTATGCACAAACACCTCTATAGCCACCGTATGTTTAGGTATTAATAGTTGATTTCTGAATGCCATAAAATATTATTATTTTTAGTAAGAAGTAACGAAATCGTTGAATATCTATCCGGCTGCTAATATGGCCTGATACGGCAGTTTACACGGCTCGATGTTTGTATCTGAAATACATAAAACAAGATGGACGGATCTGACTTCTCTGGAAAAATATAAGCTTCTATACTATACCAACCTACAAATATATATACGTCTCAGATTTTTTAATCACTTAAATCAGGTTCGACAAATACGCCCCGAATATAGGCAACAGCCTACAGGTGAAATTTTAAAGGACCATACAACGTGATATTATTTATATATTGGGATAAATAAATAATTTAATATCTAATATTAATCTAAAATCCTGTACTTACGTATCATAATTATTTTACGTACACGTAACAGTTTGTCGTTTTAGTTCAAACTTTATATTAGTTTCCACTTTGCTTTAAGTATGGAAGTCTGACTATCGTGTAGAGTGTAGAATGTAGACATTTAATTGAAAGTAACAGCAATATTAAATTGCATGGCTTTATTTCTTTAACAGCCAGTAAATTAAATGAAATTACGAACATCAGCAAATTTTACTACATACATATTTAGAATATATATTACTAAAAGAAGCTAGTTGGCGATTATGAGTATGATGATAATTATTGCTTATTTTACTAACCTATTGGCGAAGTAACAACCAGAAACAATTACAAGATCTAGCGCATTCTTTCTAAACTTTTATGTTCACCCTTAAGAGAGCAAATTATGCTATGATGGTGACTAATTTAGAGTCAATTAAACTAAAATTAGTGCAATTATCCAAGTTTTTAAATCTCATTACCGTACTATAACAAAAATAAACGTTTCGGTTGGGCAGCCACTGAAGGTTAAATAAATGTGGCTGGCGATAAGAATGATCAGTTAAACGTGTAGGAATGTGTCATTTAGCCATTTTCAGTTGTCATAAACTAATGTTACAATGTGTAATAATAATTTACTGTTTCGTCCTGTTTTCAATCTGTCACTATAGGACTGTCACTACAAAATATCCGTTTCTGATATAACGATATAATATGTTATGTTTCTTGCGCGCTGTTCCTGCTATAATCCAAACATAAGCTGTTTTTATTTCAAATGAAAACATCTTGTAAAACATGAAAGTAAATGCGACAAGTATTGTGGTATAATGGTTTCTGGGACAGTCAAGTAAAAGTACTTAATCACAAGTAAAGTTTTATTTTAGTCAAATCGTGAAGCACGGTCGGCCTCAATTTTTTATTGCCTTTACAGCTAGTAATATCGAGATGGGATTATGGCGTCACAAGATTTTTGCTTAGATCGGATCGGAGTATTGTTAATGGTGGCTTTCTGTGTTAAAATTATTAATAACAATTTTCCCGTGAGAGAGCCATGATGAATCATATGCCGACCCTCAAATTGGACCGGCTCGTCCGAAGTGATACCACGGACTCACAGAATACTCAGCGTGAAATGTTAGTGTTACTTGAAACGGTGCTTCTACTGTGTTTTGCTGAGTGACTGAAGATATCGAAGACCATTAAAAATACGCTCAAGTGGCGTAAAAAGGCGGCAACACAACAAATGCGTGGACTGTGGCACAGTTGTCCAAGGGCGCCGGTGTTGTCTTATCATATAGGCGACCCACCTGTTCGGTTGCCCGCTATACCATAAATAAAAAATAATAATATGTGCTTCACTTGAAATGAAACGTTACAAAATATGTGCTTACTGTTTCGCTGACGTGAGGTTTTTGTTGTAACCAAGGAGTAGTAAAGTAGGTGCAATATAAAATGTTATCTTTAGCTCAATGAATTGTGGCATTGATTTCAAACTTGTAGAAAAACGAGGGAAAGCTGATTTAGCTAGACTCAAGTTAGTAAATTTATTTGCTCAAAACGAAATTAAACGTTAAAACTATTTCAGCCATGGAGACTGTCATAACGAAATACCACTTGAATTTAGGTGTGGTTTATGTGATGACGGAACTATAAAGTTCTGACGTCTTTAGGTAGTTTATATTTTATGTATTTACAGCTCAGCAACAATTTAACTACATGTTTATAAATTATTTTTCCGACGGAACAAAACCATTATTGAAATACTGCTCAAAACGTACAAGGATAAATTCAACAGGTAGAGTCAAGAAAAATTGCGACGATACTTAATATCTTATTTTAGATCTATCTAACTATCGTCTACTATTCTTAATACGACACTACTACTATCTTCTTAGTGGTATCCCGTTAGACATTCTCTATAGTGTATGCTGTAACTACGATAATCATTGCACAGATGACAGAGCATTTGGCATGCGAGGTCGATAAACTTTAGTGTAAACGCTCGAAGCTCATTCAGCCGATGTGAACACATGTTCAAGCTGACAGGGTTGACGGTACTCTCACATATTTTTAGCCACGCACTAAACTAATAGTAGCGTAAAACAACTATTTATTGCTCCTCCGATGTAAATAGAACGCGCGATTACCCTGTGCATGCTGGTAAGCGTTGTGTGGGTATTTAGATTCGTTGGAAATGTTTCAATCAAATCAAAACAAAATCATTTGGATCTTAAATCCTATTTTCTCAATCGTAAAAGTAATTTAATAACGACATCACTAAACAGAATATCCCGCTAGTGATTACGAAATATATAAGACTTATGAAATTCGTTTGAAATCTATCGCGAAGTTAAATACTTTACAATTTTTTTTTATTATTTTAAGGTATAATGGGCAATGGAGCAGGTGGACATCCTCTATTAAGGAGGTCACCTCATTGAGAACTGCGCCACAACCGCGCTTTGAATGTGTTGTCGATATAATAAAAATAATATATCCTCAGTCACTCAGCGATATACAGTACAAGTACTGTTTGACGCTGGTATTATGTGAGCTCGTGGTTTTTACTTTCGGAGAGATATAACATCCCCCAAATTCGACAAAGCTCTCGATAATATAGATCTAGACGGAATACAGCAATCAATAATATGATACATTATAAAATCAAGTATTCTATTCTCGCATAGGTATTTTTCCGACGAATGCTTCACCAATCTCCGATTGAATGACACAACGGTGCATATTTTCTACACGACAAGTAAAAAGTTTATATTAACGTAATATCGAAATATTAATGACGATCCGCTTTTACCCAGATCAATATAAGTGACTTCATTAGCACCGCACTAATTTAGTTAATATTAGTTCAATGTTGAAGTCGACACCTCTAGACAGCGGTGACAAAGGGAGGCAGGCTTTTTATAAACGTGCTTCTAATAGCGTCTGGAAAACAATGGGTATTGAAGTAATTATGTTACGAGTATCATTGTTCCACTTAAATAACTGTTTTGTATGCTTAATAAGTGTTTACGAATCAAATGATCATTATGATGCAAAACTATCGAGCTATGTTAAATATAAATTAACTTTACCACGCGACAATGCAAGAAACTACGTTTAAACCTACGACGGTCAACAATCATGCTGGTTTAGGTTTACAGATTTGAATGATGAAGGTTAACAAATGAAGAAATTAATTACATTAATTTTTAACTACTAAATTGCTTCGCCTACGCGACGCTATCACACTGATAAGGCGTTCAAGTTCAGTTAATATCAAATCAATTATGCAATGTTTTAGGATACAAATATTACTTAATCACCTATATCATACCTATATATAAATTTATTCTTTCAATATAGTTTAGAAACATACATGATGATTTCTCTCTCGTCTCATCTTTACGCTTTTCAATATTCTCGTCCGATAATATCCTTATAACACATTAAAAATGTATTTAAATTATTTGACAGTTGAGTAATTACCTATACACACATTCAACATTTAGGTGAAATAAAAAATCCCATAGCAATGAAAGGTGAATGTGCCCTTGAGTGAACAAGAAACAAAGCAATAGCCATTCAAGCCCAGAATACTAATTACTTTAACGGACAATTCCCAACTGTAGTGAACATTAAATAAAACATTCCTAACTTGGCGAAATTTTCATTACCGAAATAGGCTTTCAAATGAAAATATAATAAATAACTATGCCGTATAGCTGATATGAAATATGTCAAACATTAAGCGCCGATTTAACCCATAATAATTCTTAATATTATGATCAGGCATCGTAAATTAAAATTTGCTTGACAATTGTCGGATACAATTGATGGCTAACAAAATAAACTGATCACTTTCAGTTTTGAGAACAAACCAGTTTCATTAAGAAGTTTAGCAAATGAGACTGTGCTCCTATTCTGGATATATATGTCACTTATTATTAGGCTAAATATCTATAAACTTATTATTGCATTTACTTCAACTATATTACTTTACTATAAATTAGTTATTTAATTACAACCCGGAAATATGTCTGGTATCGCTATCAAACAATTATATGTTTCAATAATAGTTGGTGGTTTCAATAATAGACGTCACACATGTCAAAACATGTGTGACGTCTATTGCTATATATGCTCAAAATGGGAGACCACGTAACTGACGACTGCCTAAAATGGGGGGACCGCCATTATAAAAACAACACCACTTGAGTGCGGAGCTCACTCTGCTGCTGATTTTTAGAAGACAGACATCGAAGGTAGAATCTATGTCTGTTTATATTTTACTAAAATAAATAATTGGTGTGTTATTTGTAACTCATTCTCCGACATATATAACGTATTGGCATAAACCTCATATAAAATTAAAATCATCTTAGTTAGATTTTAATGACTACGTTTAATTCTGTATTAAATAATTATATATTATCATCATCATCAGCCTATCAAGTCCACTGATGGACATAGGCCTACCCCACCTATTACGATCTTAAGCGATCTGGATCCAGCGCTTGCCCACGACCTTCATAAGATCGTCTTTCCATCACGTGGCGGGACGTTCCATTCAGCGTTTTCCGGTACGCGGTCGCCACTCGAGAACCTTACTTCCCCATCGGTTGTCGGTTCGTCGAGCGATGTGGCCAGCCCAATTCAACTTACTAATAAGACGGGCAATGTCGGTTACTTTGGTTCGATCTGACTTTATTTATGAGACTCCAAGCATTGCTCTCTCTATAGCTCGCTGAGTGACTGAGCTTCTCCATCAGACCCATCGTATCCGACCATGTTTCAGATCCGTATGTTAAGACTGGCAACACGCACTGGTTGAAGACTTTCGTTAACAACATCGAAGCCGGAGATCGCACTACCATCTCTCGCCGTTCTTTTAACGTTCGGTTTCTTGAAGAAAGAATTCATTGAGAAGAGAATCATCCTTCTCAAAGAAATCAGCCAGCTTCAGACCCCTTTTATTCCGCTGCCCCAATCCATAATTCCGTACTCTCAGTACGTTGCCTCCATGCGCGTCCAGTCTCGCATTGAAGTCTCCCATCACAATAGTTGAAGGGTTTTGGAGGCATGTATGGCTTTGGATATGTCCTCATACATGACCTCGACTTCGTCATCCGACTGTCTCGACGTAGGTGCATGACTTGTATGACCATCATCTAATACCTTTTGGTGATTTCGAGTATCAGGAACGCATCTCTACTCGAGATAGCACCGACTTTTACCACATTGTTGATGAGCGACTTCCCCACGAGAAACCCGACACCACCCTGGGACAGGTGGTCGCCTTCCTGGTAGTAGAACAAGTTTTCGGACCGCAGGATTACCGTGTCCTCTCCCTCTCTTCGGACTTCTGATAACCCTACGATTTGCCAGTGTAACTTGCTCACTGCCTCAATTCAAAGCAAAAATATATATAATTCTTCTTCCCAATCCTAATATTACGTATGAATTTTTACTTGTCGTAGTAATTTTAATAATATAGTACGTAAATGATGTAGAAAGCGCAAATACTCACATCAACAAGACTCCAACACACCGGAACCATTCCACAGTTGGCTCAATTCCACGATCGTATCAGTGTCGCCTATCTAGACTCACGCATACGACCTGCAACAATTTTACCGTCTCTATATTAAGAACATATTATTTAATATATTATATTAATATATCATGGGAGGTACTTGTAATCATTTTCGCTAAGACACACAAATAAGATTTTTTTTTTCAAATCGCAATAGTCAAACTGCCTGTAACTTCAAAGGGCAGCGATTTCTTGAACAAATAAATCTGGTAGTTTAATTTCTAAAGCTGTTTAGAAAGTGCGCAATTGTGTTCAAACATGTAATCATATAAATTTGAAATAGTTTAACTCTATTTAACTAGATATTTCTCATTTATTGATTGAAATTTACAAATTTATAATTATATATATGCATAAATTTGAAAAAATAAATTATATATGTGCTATAAACAATATGACGATCAATTATTTTTCGAAATTACTCAATTTTCTTACAGATCCCAACAAGTACTATAAATCAAACTTGCTTTAAGGAGGTCACATTTGTACATTTTGATAACAAGCCAGAATATCAACCCACGATAGTTCCAGTCAGGCAACACAATATACATTTTAGGTTTCATATTTAGGAATATTACATTTTATACTTGACTAAAACATTCGTATATTGAAGTTAATAATTTTAGACGCGACTAAAATATCAACTATCATAGCTCTTAAATTGAAGTCCCAAGCCAAACACACTTTAACAAAGTAATTATCGAGCTAATTGTAATATCGACGCTATAAAAGTCATCCCACGTGCTATTCTTGATCGTGTGACTAAAGGGGGAGATAGAGTTTGCAATAAATATGAGAATTAATTATTAACATTAAATTATAAACATAAAAATAAGGAACATTGGATAATAAGGATTTCGGTTAAATATTCATAAATCAAGAAGGAATCTTCAATATTCATAAATCAAGAAGGAATCGTGTTAAGAGATGTTAATGAAAGGACTTGTTCTGTCAATGATTCCGATTTTTCTCGAACTTTGCACAAAATATTATTATAGAATAAACCGCATCGATATACCCGTATAATATAGGTTACATTTCGTTTTTAAGGTCATTTTTGTGTAAAGAAAATTCCTAAGTGTTTTATCTTTTCAATCTTTGTAAGGTCAACAGTATTATAAATTTATTAGAAAATAAATTATGACAATTAAAATCACTAGGAATGCTTCACATACATTTATTATCTTAGAAGTACGTAAAAAGTTCTATTGGATAGATCATTGTATTTATTAAACTACCAAAGCGAATTTACTACAAGAAGTAAAAGGTCAGTTATGAAAAGCACTGAAATGATGTACCAAGATAACTTTTAAAATTTTGATACTAGAATTTTAACTTAGGAAAGGCACTTTCATAGTTGAACTATTAGTATAAATTTTGTGAACTCGATTAAAAAACTTTAATAAAGCTATACTAATTTTTTGATAGATTGTTATTATTTTATATAATTATTTATTCTATAAATTAAAGGAATGTTAATTAAAATATTTAAGACATTAAATTTTCACATAAGCAGTTAAAATAAGTGTTGTATGAAATAACATGATTTAGTAATATAATATTCAATCACGGCAATCAAATGACTACTGGCGGCAAATTTACGCACAATGCCCACGCACCACTGTCATTGCTTCCGTCCGGAATGCCCACCTAACATACATGATAATTAGATAATAAGGCGACACCGAGAAAATCATAGCAATGGACTTTTTTTATCTTTTTGAATAAATAAGTAGTTTTACCAGCGCTTCTCTGACAATCAGAATATCTCATGAAAGGAAGAAATCTATAAAATAGTAGCTAATATCCACCATAAATACTAAATAGTACTTAACTAATATCATAATAGGCCACAAAAAGTTTAGAAAAAGCTTACAAAGCCAAAGATATGTTAAACTTACACCCTTTTAAAGATAAATAAATGCTGTTGACTTTGGCTTTTTGAAGAAATATTTAAGTTTGTTTCTTATCCAATAACATGGAAAAATGGTTGAAAGTTAAGTTAGATCATCAATCCATAAAAACTTTTTGAAAAGCCAATCTATTAAAAACATATACAGCGTAAACTCCAAGTGATGTCTCTCGATTTAACAACAAACTCCTTAAAGTGTAGTAGTCAATTGGCTTTCATTGGTTAAGTTCGAATTCCATACACATATACACTCTCCATAGCATAACATCCACTCTCAATAACACAGTTGAGTAAAAAGCAGCTTTTAAGTTGCCAAAATGAGTAAAAACTTTGCAGCTGTTTACAATCTTTTGTCGCTTGATTATCAGAGCCTGCAATAAACTTGATTGTCGACATGACAACATGAACATATACCAAATCTTCAAACCTACATTGGAGGAGATAAATGCCTGCTTATAATAGTTTAATTTCTTAAACTATCTGTGTTCAGGTTACCTTATAATACATACTAAAAGGACATAATATTATGACATAATGAATTCCTAATCAAACAAATTGAAGTCAATTCATACTACAATGACCTCATACTCTACAAATAAATAGGTTATAAACACCTATTAGACTGGTTCATAATTTTGACATTATTTAATGAGGAGGAAAATATATGCTGAAATGCTATTGAATCTTTTAAAGTTTTTTTTAAGTAGTAAATAAAATAGATAAAATACTAAACTTCATATGTAAGTTCAATGGTTCATGAATCAAAGCCAACTGCGATAACAAAAATATGTTCGAGATGAAAGTTTCTAATGTTACCTAATCATTAACTTGGAAATGTGATTCGTAGATGATAGGTACCAATGTATTATTTTTCTATAATTAATTTACTTGAAAGCCTTTTTCAGCGCTAATAATGATTTTTAGGCAAAAGGCGGAGCCGCTACGATCATCAGCCAGCGAGGCGATGGCGGTCAAATAACGGCTAGTCTAGACGTTCAACTCAAGCGTCAAAGGTTTTTCGAACAAATTTAGAAAATATATATACTATTAAATATGATTACGTAAACTTACCACATGACAAGATTATTAACAATTTAACTACCATTCACTCACAAGTCCACAACACAAAACATTCCAATTTCCACATTCACAAAATGACAATTAGAAATCAAAAACTGAATTCCCAAACCCAAACACGATTCACCGACCGCTGTCAATCGTCATTCGTCAACAAAAGACATTATAGCTTGTAGATTAAAAATACAGAAGTGAAACAAATAAGTTTTATATTTTTCTATACTTATATTACAATGAGCTTTATTTAGAAATTAAAATAAAGCCATTCAATTTTACTATGAAAACAGGAAGATGCCAAACAGCTATAAATACAAAAAAACCATGTTGTATGTTTTTATATTTTATTATTCCATGTTAACATTCTTAATTTAAAATTTTTAAGCAGTTTCACTGCTTTTTCCTATAAATTTACTTATTGAAACTAGCAAATTTTTGTATGACATAAAATATTATAATAATTGTATAATTTCTAACAAAAGAGGTAACCTTTTGTCAGAAGCCTTCATCTGTCAAAAGATACAAATCTGAAATCAAAATTCAAATTTGTTTTACTAATATATATAAATGTAGATAAATTTATCAAATAGTATTTTGTTGTTTAAAATTACAATATTTACACAATATTAAAATGATACCGAGACAAATAGTTACAAGTGTATTGCGAAGAAAATTATTTCTAAATAAACAATTTACGTCTTTAACCTATAAATTTGGAAGTATTCAACATAGGTAACTTATGCAGATATATTATTTATTATTTAAATTTTTTAAGCCTTCGGAGTTATTTTTACTACCATTTAACCTGAATTTCAGAAATATAAGAACAGCAGCTTGGTGTGAGAGTAGTGTCAAAGATTCAAATAAAAATAAAATATTGTTTTCTGGAGGTTTACAAAAAGATGTAATAAGACCTAACAAAAATATATCACCAGAAGATCTATTAGAAAAAATTATTGCTGGTCTCTCCTCTGATATTTACCAGAGGCACAGAGTATACAAAAATGATTTAGTGAGGGCTATAAATAAAATTAAGGAATTTAAATTCTCTTCTAAAAAGCAACAGTTGCTACTCATAAGCTGCTGTTCTGAACTTATGCCTGATGAAACAGCTGCTGAAAGAATGGGTCTGCTAGAAGAGCTATGGAAAATCTTTAAGTATGTTATTTTTTCTATTTATATACAGTATATTAGTTATAGATATTTTGTACTATATAAGGAATTGTTTCTTTTTTACCAATATAAAAAATATAGATTCTTGTATACTATTTAAATATTTTTTTCTTTTTAGAGAAATTATATTTTTTTAATAGTATAGCTGCCAACAGAGCTAGTGGGTCTCTTATATGGTAAGAGAACACAGCTGCCCATGGACAACTCTGCATTGGTTGTGTTGCCGTATTTTTACGCCATTTACGAAGCATTTTTAAGGGCCTCCAATATCCTCACTCATTCACTACAAGTAAAAGTAGTAAAAGTACACACAGTACAAGTACCATTTCATGTTGAATATTACAGTCAAAACCGTTTATAGTGACTTCGAATGCACTGTATAGTTGTTGTCATTATATCCAATAGTTTTTATACAAAAGAACAGTAGTTATTTGTGTAATTTTATTATCATAGGTATAGATTATTTATATGAACTTGATATCAAATAAGGTGTTAGAAAAAAATAAAAATATTTATTAAGAAATAATTAGGATCTTACTAAACTAAGTTTTTAAATAAATCAGTCATTTTAGTTTGTTTTTTTTAGCTCAGTTTCAAATATTTTGTGTAATTTACTTTTCATACTGCTCAATGTATGAGTATCATCAGTATTAAACTGGTAGTTAAAGGCAACAAATTTTTGCACAACTGTTATAGCGCTAAGAGCCTCGGAAATTGTTATCGGCTGAAATTGTTCTTCAGGGTTTTGCTGCTCTTCATTTTTTTCGTCTGTGTTACGATTTTTACTTTCAACTTCTGCAAGAATTTCTTCTTCAGTAGCTGAGGCGCACACGGCGACACTATCATCTATTTCAATAAATTTCTCTATCTCGAGTCTTTGTTCTCTGGCAGTAGATTTTTGCAACTGAGCAACCAATTCAACAAGTGGTATGTTGTCATCTTCATCTGTAGATTGTATCATTCTCGCTTGCAAAATATCATTGTCGTCCTCAGCTTGTGATGGAGAGGGATCTCTGAATCCTGCATCGTGAAAGCAGTTGGCTATAGTTGCCTGTGTGATCTTTTCCCAAGCTTCCGATATCATTAGAATTGCATCCAGAATACAAAGAATTTTAGTATCTTTGTTTTCAATATTCTGTATCATTTGTAGCACTTGAAGTTTTCTGTATTGTGTTTTTAAAGCTTTTATCACTCCTTGGTCAAAGGGCTGTAAAACAGAGGTGATGTTGGGCGGAAGGAACACAAGTTTTATGCATTTCAGATTGGAGACTACAGGGTGAGCAGGACAGTTGTCTACTAGGAGAAGAATTTTGCTTCCTCCAGACTTCAATTCTGCATCCCAGCTACGCAGCCATTTTTCAAAAATTTGTGATGTCATCCAGGACCTATTGTTGTTTTCATAAGTTACAGGCAAAGAATGAATGTGTTTAAAGCAAAGTGGTTTTTTCGCTTTTCCTATCACCAAAAGTTTTCTTTTACATGAACCATTCATGTTTGCTGCAACCAATATTGTAATTCTTGTTTTGGACAATTGTCCACCAGTGCATTCCTCCTTTTTAAATTTAAACATTTTGTCAGGAGTTAAATTGTAAAACAATCCTGTTTCATCAGCATTAAAAATTTCCTCTGGTGTGTATCCTTCGCACAGTGCAGGCCACTTATGAGAGAGCCACTCTTCAGACAATCCTTCAGGAACTCCAGCAGCTTCACCAACTTTTTCTGACACAATATTATAACGGGCACGAAAACGTTGTACCCAAGACGGCGAACACTTAAAATTTTTCTTACCCATAATACGAGCAAAGTCATTGGCTTTTTGTCTTAGTATTGGACCACTTATTGGTACTCTCTGATATTTAAACCATTTTAATAAAGCATCTTCTATAACTTTATGTTTACTTGTCCTCGCTCGTTTAAGTTTTAAAGAATTGTTTTCGAAAATAACTTTTATTTTTTCTCTATTTTTCCAAATTGTTGATATTGTGGAATGCGAAACTCCACAGTCCTTTGCAATTTCACTATTCGACTCGCCATTTTCTAATCTCCATATGACTTGAAATTTTTCTTCAATAGAAAACACTTTCCTCTTTTTTTGAACCATGATAAATAAATGCACGACCTAATCAAAATCAACGCTTATGTACCATGCGGTCAGTTGTCACTCACATAGTCATTTAGCGAACTAAACATTAAACAATGGTTTGACAAGATCAAATGGCCGGGAAGAGGTTCCGGTCAGGTTGGAGGAAATGCGTAGGTAATAAATAAACAAAAATATACCTTCAATAATATTTAAAACTTTTACTGTATATATTATTCGAAAAATTATATTGTTTTGTTTTGTTGGGACAAGGAGCCGCTGGTCCTTAATGTCGATATATCCGATTTTGTAATAGACGGTATGTTTACTAATAACGTTGTAATACATAGTTTATTAGAGATTTGGGCGGGATCTTACAATGTTGTCGTTATAACCGGTCGTTGTAAACGGTGCCGTTATAATCAGTTTCGACCGTATCTTGTTTTTGTGCATCGTAAAGTGCATTTAATGTATTATATATATATATATATATATATATATATAGTTTAAACCCCATGTAACGTCACTCGATTTAACGACAAACTCTCTAAAGCGTCGAAATCAAATGGCTTTAGTTGGTTTAGCTTGTCTTCCATCCACCTTTTCTTCTCTCCATTTAACGACAACTCTTTATAACGCTTTAAAATGCACAGTCCCTTCAGTGTCTTTATATAGAGTTATAGAGTCTTTATATAGGTATATTATTATTATATAATTAAAGAAATAATTTCAGAGGTTATACAAAGCTTGATATAGATCATTACAATGAGTTACTAAAGTCACATATTGCAAATAAAAGGTCTATCATACCTAATAATTTTTTGGATCAGATGTTACCCGTTAAACCTAATAATACCACGTATGAGCTAATGTTGAAGGCTTTGAGTGAGGTAAGCATAGTTTAAATATTCATTTCATTTATCATATAATCATTCATAAAAATAATTTGTTATATAAGAATACTTAAAGAACTTTTAAGTGATATTTAAATAATAATAGAGGCAAAAGTATTCCACTTATAGTATAGTATGTGTATCCATAATGTTGTTGTTTCTTAATGTTTGTATTTTTTTATTACAATTGTGGATATTGCATATTTGATCTTGATTTTTTAAAATTATTATGTTCTCTGAACAGGCAGGCGACATAAATAGAGCTACAGAGGTAATCTCAAATATGAAAGCGTTAGGAATACCTGCCAGTGAGAATGTTTTTAATTCACTTATCATTTGCCATGGTAGAGCTGGGTAAGTACTTTTTGTAACAGGAAATATGAATTTGTTTTTAAAAGTGACACAAAAAAAAATTATTGTTCTAGATTCACTAGTTTTACACAATAATATTTATGAAACAGTATTTAAATATTAAAGAAAAGACACATCTGTGTAAATTTTCCTAATTCTTTTTATTTATTAACAACTGATAACCGTTAAGCTTAGACAATTGAAATTGAAATAATGTTTGAATCTTTGTTTGCTTATTGGGTAGTCAGAGAATATTTTTCTTTAGTTTGGTAAAAGTAAATTTATGACCTGTTTCAGTAAACTAACTGATATACAAGAAGTATTAACAATGATGGACTCCTTGAAAATAAATAAATCTGTGGATACATATACAGCAACAGCAAAAGCATACGCTTGGAACAAAAAAAATAATATGCTTCTAGATGAGTTAACAACTGCTCAAAATAATGGTATAATATTTGAAGAATACCATATCATGGAAATAATAAAAACCTTAGCTGATGTTTTAAATTATAAACCTGTACCAAAGGCTAGTATCGCAATCAGTTTAGAGTATGAATTACTGTTTTTCTAATAGTCAATTTATTAATACACAATTGTTTTTCAAATATTAAGTGTAGTGGCTTTTATGTGAATGTGTTAAAACTATGTTAAAATTCTGACCTGTCACAAAGTACTGGAGCATTAAAGTTACATTTTTTTTTTAGGTTTTAAAATTTTTACCTGAAGAAATATTGAACACACCATCAATTTCACCTTATATGCAAAGAGTTTCAACTCTCCTTGTGTTTCAAAACCATCCATTGGTTGCTATTGAAATTTACAAATGTCTACCATTACCATCTTTTGGACCTAAAGATGACCAAGGGCTGCATGGAAGGAGTTTGGTTCGGGATTGTGTTAAGGCATCATTGGTAAGAATATTATATTATTAGCAATCAAAGCTGACTAGAGATGGGACGAGTGTTATTATTAGATCAAATCCAATTTAATTTAAAATGAGATGAAGTTGTTAATTTTAATGCAATTAAATAACTTGTTGATTGTATGAACAAGTATGCATGATTGTCACGGGTAACAGGAAATCAGGTTAACAATAATCTTTCCTCGTAGAAACTAAAATTCAGTAAAAATTTGAACTTGCAGGTTATATTTATGGGTCTTTTAGTTATATTTTATTCTTACAGCCTTCAAGTGTAATAGCACTAGTGACACAAGAGCTTATGTCATCAGGGAGAAACCCAATAGCATTGCAAAATGCCTCGGAATGTGCTCTTCAGTTGGGTAAAGTTCCAATGGCCTTGGACATGTTCACGAGAATGAAACTTTTAGGAATGCCACTAAGACCCCATTATTTTTGGCCGATTTTATTGCATACATCTAAAACATATGGAGAAAAAGGTGATTTTATATATTGGTTTTTAAAACCATACAAAACATAAAATTGTTTATTCATATTTTATATTCGCTTGTAGTTGTCTTCTGAACTTCAGTATGAAGTCTGTATTTAAACTTTTCATTCACAAGCCATACCTTGCAGTTGCAATATATGCCAATGATAACCTATTCTATTTCAGGTATTATGAATACTTTATCAACAATGGTCACGATGGATGTGAAGCCAGATTATGACACAATGCTACTGTACGTTCTTCCTTACGTAAGCTTCACTTCTCCCCAAAATTTGATGAAGAAATTTCTTGAGGCTGGTCTTAATGTGACTTCTGTATTAACTCCAATGATGCAGACATTATTGAGTACGGGCCAGGTTAGGGCTGCCAGTGAAATTTGTAAGTTTTTTTTTATGCTATAGCGCGCAACGGAGCAAGTGGGTCTCTTATATGATAAGAGAACACCGCCGCCCATGAACGCCACGCCTCTTTCCGTGCATTGATTATTTTGCCGGCTTTTTACGCCGCTTAAACGGCACTTGTAAGGGCCTCCGATAACCTCATTCACTCTGCGAAACACAGTACAAGTACCGTTTCATGCTGAAGATTCTGTGATCCCGTGGTATTACTTTGGACGCGCCGGCCCAATTTGTGCGTCACCGATGCTTCAGCATGGCACGCGCGTTGAATTTAGGGTGAATTAAAAGGTTGTGATTTTGGTGTACATATATATATTTTTATAATATTGTATACCGGACAACGGAGCAGTCGGGTTAGTTTGTTGTAATGTTCACGCTCGCCCATGGACCAACACGGCACAATCCGCGCTTTGGTTGTTGTACGTAAATAAATTTGTGTTTAATGGAAATCTTATCTTAACATAATAAATCATTTTGCATTCATAAAGAAACTTAACATACTCGTACATGTATTGTTTTATTTACTTCGTATATTTAATTTATTTCAGGTGAACTTTTTCACGGAAAGGTAGACTGTGAGCGTTTAATTAAAGTATTATACAAAAGCTATTTACTTAGTGGAGATTTAAAATCCACTGTACATTTATTAGAGGATATGACGAAAAATGCCCTTGATCCGAATAAGGATTGGGTTGGAAGGTTCTTGTGCCAGTTTATGAAAGGCAATCGTGCCAGGGACGACGCTAACGACGCCATGATTATTGCAAAGGTAAGTTTTTGTTGATTGTATTAAACTCGATGTGGCGACAGAATGGGTTCAATTTTTTTATCATCGGTGGAAAACGAGCAGGATACTCGCCTAGGGCAAGCGGTCACCCCCATGGACACTCTCAGCCCTTGCAGAGCCGCAGGTGCGTTGCATGCCTTTAAGGAAAGTGTACGATCTTTTCTTGAAGGTCCCCAAGTCGTATAAGTTTGGAAATACCCCGATATGAAAATACAAATGTTAAATATAAGTAACAGGATAAATAAATGAAAATACATTTCAGTCATTAAAGAAAACTTCTTTGAAAATATCAACAGCCGCATGTGATATTTGCATATCAAATATACCAGAAGAATACCAGAATACAGAGGATTTTAAAGAGGCTCTCATAAATATCATGGACGAGAGATTTGTAGATGATGGAGAGTTCTTTTCACAAAATATGCCTCATCCAGTAAGTGTTCTAACATTTTTATTATTATTATTATTTCTAAAACGCAAAATAATTTGCATGAAAACAAATTTATAAGAAAGTTTCTATAATTTGTGACAAGTGACACAACTACTGACTACAAGTAATATTTCCTTAAACCGTAGAACATTTATTTTTAGTTTGTAGATAATAAGAAAATATCAGCAAATATCGTCTATACTCCATTGGTTTAGGGCTCGAATGAATGAATGCTCAATTTTTTTCTCGTAGAGTTTAAGTACCTAGTGTGTCGTGATATATTGCATCTTTCATTTATAACCACGATGTTTAGCCATAGTTTAGCCATAGACCATAGATTAGTAAACAGTGAATTATTTGAAAATTATAGAAACAAATGGACGAAGGCTCTCTCCGCGCGCACCTTAGTGAGTTAGAAGGGAAAGGGATGAACACACGTGGTGTACTGAGAAAGTTGCTGCAGCAGTACTGCAGGCATGGAAACCTGTCCGCCGCCAGAGAAATCGCGGATAGATGTCAGAAGGAAGGGGTATGTTCTATGGGTACATCGTATTTCGGAAAGTGACTGATGATTAATGGGATTATCCAGTAGTAAAAGATAAAGTAATTATTTTTATAGTATAGCGGACAACGGAGCAGGTGGGTCACGTATATGGTATGAGAACACCGCCGCCTATGGACAACCGCGCCTCAATCCGCGCACCGGTTAGTGTTTCCGGCTTTTTAATCCGCTTAAGCGGCCTCCGATATCCTCACTCACTCTGCGAAACACAGTACAAGTACCGTTTCACGCTGAGTAATCTGTAAGTCAGTGGTATCAATTCGGACGAGCCGGCCCAATTAGTGCGTCAGCATATGCTTCAGCACATGGCTCTCCCAGGGGTGTGAAAATTAAAATGATTTTTGTTAGAGGTCTCGTGAAGATAATTTGAACACGAAGGAATAACCAATTATACAATATCCAAATACAATAGGAGGTCATACATCAGGAAACAAATTCAAATTATAGTAGAATTGCTTGTGTAAAGGAGACATTATTGTAAATTGATCTGTATGGTACCATTTTGTCAGTCGTAATTGATAAAGTGATTTCCAGGTATTTCTTTCGGCTGGTATGAAAGCTGCAATATTTGATCTTCACGTGAAGTTAGGCGAGATTGACCTGGCTGAACTGGTGTTAGCTGATCTTGGCCGGACCGCGCCTAACTTCGTGTTGGATGAGTTCAAAGTTATCGATTTTGCTACTTTAATGGTGTACAGGAAGAAAGTCAGTCAAGCCTTCGAGTTGATACAAGAGCAATCTAAGAAACGGTAAGTTACCGTTACCGGATCTAATATTATAAATTCTATTTAGTTTGATTTGTTTTTCTAAATAGTATTTAGATATACAGTTTTATATAAAATTATAAAATTAATTGTGATTTTCCAGTTTTTCGATATGTTATCCATCTCACTATTCTGCACACAATACACCGCCCGACGTTGCTAGCTCTCATACTAAAGGTTACTAGTGTAATTTTATTCTTATGAGAGATATTAAATTTCAGAAGAGTGACAGGGGGTAAGAGCATATCGATGAACTGCTGGCGGCTCTTGGATGCGATATCGGCGCAGGGCTCTCACGTCGATACTAAAAAGATGTTTGAACTGCTCACCTCTTTGAACTACTGTAAGCCGACAAATACGCTGCTGGGACCTTTAGTAAGAGCGCATTTAAAAACGTAAGTATCGTATCGCCTCGAAGGTGGTCGTTCCACAACTGAGCGTTTTAAAAACATTTTGTGCCGTTGCCATTCTGTAAAAAATCAGCTTCCTGCAGAGATATTTCCAAATTAATACGACTTGGGGACTCAAAAAAAGCGTACCTATCAATTAAAGGCCAGCAACTTGCCCGCGACTCTGCAAGGGCTAAGGGTGTCCAAGGGTGGAGTGAGTTTTCTGCTGGTTTCCTACCGTTTCCATAAAAAAAGTACAAGGTGGGAAATTACAGAAAGATTATTTTATTTTCGTATTAAATTGATTAAATAATAAAAATTATTTTGAATCATTAATTATTGGCATTATAGATTTAGGAACATTGAACTAAGGTCTTTTTATAATAGTTTAAACTCGTTTGGTAGAAATTTTGAAAAAAGAAAACCTTATTGAAATTCTGTTGGAACATCAAAAAGTAAATTTAATGGTAAAAATTAATATCTTTTCCCTTATTACAGTGAAAATTACCAAGAAGCGATGAACGAGTTTGTCCGGCTCGCAAAAAAATATAACAAGACTCCTCTGAAGCACGAGCTGCTATGCGGAATATTAAAGACTATGGGTGAAGGAAAATCGGAAGAATTCTTTCTAGTTACCGAAAAAGTTAACGGAAGATATAACAAAATGATTAATACAATACTTAATGTGTGTAAGAATGTTCACGGAACGAGTGATCTACAAGTAAGGATTTATCTACCTGTTATCTATCATCAAGCTGCTGTATTATATTATATAAATTTTTACCCTTGGCAGAGCCATGCTGAAGCATATGCTGACGCACTAATTGGGCCGTCTCGTTCGAAGTGATACCACGGACTCCCAGAATACTCAACGTGAAACGGTATTTGTACTGTTTCGCAGAGTGAGTGAGGATATGAGGTGATAGGAGTGGCGTGGTTGTTCATGGGCGGCCGTGTTCACTTACCATATAGGAGACCCCACCATCTCGGTGTCCGCTATAGAATTTAAAAAAATCCATTATAAATGTATGGGGAAATGCTTAATTGGGTTTTATTGGTTTCCATTTAACTAATGTGTGGAATGGTTTGAAGATTTTGTTTAACTATTTAGAATCAGTACTATGCCAATTATTTTTTCAGCTATCCCTGATAGTTGCTTTAGCCGATGTGGGTTACAAGAAGACGCTACGGCGGCTTTTCCTCGATCCTACGTTTAGTTTTCATCCCGAAGCCTTATTGAGATACTGTGAACGTTTCGCGGATGAGAAGCGATTGGACGCGCTCGAAGTGATTGCGGATTCCGCCAAAGATTTGAGACATTTGGATGTCATGGAGATATACAATTTGATGCTGGGCGTGTATCGTGAGTGCATTTGATTTTTCAGTCAACTTCAAATACTACAATTCCTTTTCCTGCTTTAGTTTTAATCGCAGGCCATAGAACCAATTTAAATTATTATAATGTTATTGTTTGATAGGATAATCTTTCTTTGAGAAGAGTATTATTGCAGAATCATAAGACCCTTTGTATCTATTTTTACTATTGCCATACATCATAAGACAAACTATAAGTTTATTTTTAGTATTATGTTTGTTATTTTTAAATAGTTTTTAATCATGAATATTATTTTAGAACGTGAAGACGATTGTAAAAACGCACTGGCTCTATGGACCCGAATTCAAGAGACTGAAGTTGTACCTTCCCAGAAATTTGTTCGCAACTTATGTTCACTTTGCAAATCAAATAACAAACCAATACCTTCCGAGCTATCTGTACTATTGGATAAAGTCAAATTGAATATTTGATAGATAAATTACTAGATTAGAATGTATAAATTGTTAATTCTGTGATATTATTTATTAAATATGCAGTCAAATTGTTTTCTCTGTACCTACCAATATTTCGAAGCTTTCTGCTGATTTGGATACATTGTTTTTCAACTTAACATGATCTAGTTTGCTTGGCAGGGATTGCACTGGAATAGAACCTTCATAAAAAAGTTGACAAATTGCAATCATTTAATGGGACAGTACTCGTAACTTATATGGTTAAGAAATAGACTAAGCAATAGTTTTTAATACTGTTTGCAAAAACTTAAACAGTTTGTTTTAAACCTAATATAAATATTAGGTAACTTTACCTATGAATTTGCCACTTTATATGAAAAATTTAAACGTTTTTATTTCATGTATTTTTTATTTGTATTAATCGAAGTAATCATCCATGCAATCAATGCATCTTTGCCAATGCATTGGTACTTTATTAAATGCCCTTTTTAAGGAAATCAGCTGGACGGGAGGCAACAAGTCCTTCAAATTATTGTATTTTATTTGTATTGAATTTTTCCTGCCAAAAAGTTCAATCCAAATTCTAGAAAAAGTAGTAGTCTTAAGGCGCTAGGTCTGGTGAGTAGGGTGGATGATAGAGAGCTTCCAGCCCCAGTTCTTGCAACTTGGAGACCGTGTGATGTGCAGAATAATGTCGGGCATTGTCGCGCAGGAGCACCGGAGACGAGTGATTGACCAATGCTGGTTGGAGATGTGACAGCTTCTCCATCATTGTATTTTTTTCTTCACAAGTACACATGTGCAGTAATGCTAACCCCGTTTGATAAGAACCGGTGCTAGACCACCGAACAGTGACCATCACTTTTCTAGGGGTAAGTTTTCGTTTAGGTGCTGAACCAGAATCCAACCAAATTGCTGAACGTTTGCGGTTTCAAACAGAATCCATTTTTCATTGCAGGTAACAATGCGGTTCAAAATTCCTTAATCTGTGTGTCTATTGAGTAGTACAAGGCACGTCTCGACGCGTACTTCACGCTGACGATCATTGAGTTCCTGGGGCATCCATTTGTCAAGTTTTTTTACCTTGCCAATTTGACGCAAATGGACCAATATTGTTTTGACGCTAATGTCGAAAGCTGCTGCTAATTCAGCCGTAGATTGTGTATCATCAGCTTCCAAAATAGCCTTTAATTCGTCATTGTCGAGCAGTCTTCGGACGACCGCGAGGTTCATTCTTCAGGTCGAAATTTCCAGAACGGAAGCGAGCAAAC
>DWCF01002788.1:0-22343 GCA_018230265.1 Delias oraia | reverse complement strand
CAGTTTCTTTAAAGATCTCTATCGCTATCTCTTTATATCGAGTTATTTTCAAACTATGAAAATAAAATCTGATATAATTGTATTTAAATTTGTGCTATAATATTCTAGATGCATACCAACGTTCTTTACAAAGTAATCCTTTATTTCTAAGTCTGTATTTGCTAGTCCTACCAGAATTTTATATTAAATCTTTTTTACACCATATGTGAATGTTTTTTAGTTTTTTGTTTATTTTTCCCTCTATATATTTATTTTTTAAAAGTAAAGGTTGAATATTATTTAAATAATTTTTAAAAATATCGTCGCTTGATGTATTTATTACATGAATTAATTAAGTATAATTTTGAATTATTTGCTAGAATGGAGGAGATATTAGTGCATCGAATCGTTGAGACCTACTTACGGTATCAAGAAACCTATTTATAGTGAAGGCCGTCGTTAGATTATCCTCTATTGTAGGTAATAACGTAAAATTATTAAAATTGTTTATCTTTTAACATACTGAGATAATTTGGACGTTTTGCAGATAGACGTGTTGACAGACAATTCATTTTGAGAGTACTAACACAACACTAACACACACAGCTACATTATTTATAAATTTTGTAAAAAAACATATTTTTTTCTTTTACTCCTTCAATCAATTTCCAGATTAGAAGAATGGCTTTCTGAAATATACATTACAAATAAGGTAGGTATATTGCATATAAAAACCTCCATATAAATGTGTTAACATGGTAATTTATATTAAATGGCATTACATATGGAACAATTTTAGATTACAATATGAAACAATAATCTTTTCAATTGCTAGAGTCTTTAATAGTTTTTCACTGTTACTTATGTGTTTTTTTAATGGAAATAATGGCAAAGGAGTAGGAGGCTCACCTAGGATAAGCAGTCCTCCATCTATGGACACCCCCAGCCCCTGCAGGGCCGCGGGTGCGTTGCCGGTTTTTCTATTCATCTAAGCAGCAAATTCATGAGTAAAAATTCATATAAACTATTTTTTTATAGTGAATATAGCCCCATTACTAGATCTCAGCTAATTTTGTAATGACAATACCCAAATGAAATAATACTGATTCATACACCACAAAGCAATCCAACTGTCGGTACTTCCCGGATTTTCTAAGCTCAATCACCTTTCTATGTACATTGACATTTGTCTACGTGCACAATGACATATATGCGCCTGGTATCAAAATCCGGTTGAAATAACCCACAGAATACTTGGGATATAGATTTAAACGACAGATTAAACTTGTTTTGTAATTACTACGGACTTTAGTATTGATGTTGAAATATGAGTTACTTATACCAAATTAAATAAAATCAAAAATCAAACTATTTTCTATATTATAAATATGTTTATTTGTGATACAAATATTTAACATCGTCAGTCTAAGCAAATGAAGCAATTATTGTGCCTTTTTCATGGTTGACCACTTACCTACAACTTATGAAAATCGATCCATAAAGTATTCTTAATTGAAGACACATTTTAATATTTCTTTACTTTTTTTATTAGAGACTTAAATCTTAAATAAACAGACATTCATGTAATATTTAGTTTAAAGCTTTATTTCGGTGATCTCACCCGTGGGAGGGTCATGCTGAAGCATGTGCTGGCGCACTGATTGGGCCGGCTCGTCCGAAGTGACACCACGGGCTCATAGTCAGCGTTAAACGGTACTTGTACTGTGTGTCGCTGAGTGAGTGAGGATATCGAAGGCCCTTAAAAGTGCCGCTTAAACGGCGTAAATAGCCGGCAACACAACTAATGCGTGGACTGTGGTACGGTTGTTCGTGGGCGGCGGTGTTCTTTTACCACATAGGAGACCCATCTGCTCCATTATCCGTTATACAATAAAAATAAAAAAAGATTTTTATGCCTCTATATTTTGTCCATGGTCGGAGCGCCGCTTACCTCAGGTAAGCCTCCTGCTCATTGGTCACTGTTTTCATATTTATTTTTATTGACGTATTACATAAAATCAGCCATAGATGATCCTAGATTTCTATAAACTACAATGAAACTATATTTAAACCCTCAGACAATGTAAAATAGGAAATGTATCTCGTCGTTTATAAAGTCAATTTCGTTTAATAACTTAAGGCTTCATTCCTAAGATGTTATGCAACGTTATTTAAATAAACCCATAATAATGTTTATTTTATCTTTAGTAAATTGAATTAAAACTGCATTCTAGTCGAAAGATAATGTCCATTAGCGGTTTTGTTATAGATAACCATTATTAGAACACTGTTTGAATAATTTAACATACGGGTAGTATGATAATTCTCTCCAACTGTAATTATCTGATCTGATAGATTTACGATTTATGTTTGTGCGTTATTTTGTATTTATTATAGAAATGTTGCGTCTTGGCAACAAATGTAATGTTTTTTTTGTTTTATTGTATAACAGACAACGGAGCAGGTGGGTTTCTAATATGGTAAGAGAATACGCCCATTGACAACCGCGCCATAGTCCGCGCTTTGAAAATTTTTATACTTAAGTGATGTAGTTTCAAGAGCCTCCGATAAATGAATTTAAAAAGCAAGATTTAATCCTAAAATAATGGTGGTATCCGAAGTATGTAAACATGCTCCGATATGGAATGCCCAAAACGAAAAAATATATTCGGCTTGTCCGTGAATTCCAATTCAAACTAGTATTGAAAACGCGCTATTCAACTAAAAACCAAAAACACTCTCCAACTTTACAATTTTTTTAGATGTTATGTAGCCGGCCTAATATTTATAAGACAGAAATAGTTCCTTCATTAATTTGTTGAATAGCTGTACGACTGAAATTAGTAATATGTTTTATGATTAGGTATAAATTTAAAAAAAAACACTTTGAAGTACGAAGGAACTTTATTAACGGATAATTATTCTATATTATATGAATATAATCTCTGCGATACTTGAAAAGTGCGATCAAGTTTTGATATGATTTCATAAAATTTTAGTCCCAAAATGTGCGAATGAAAATTTTCAAAGGTATATATTAATAATTTGTAAATATTTAATACATTTTATTTATTAATTTGAATAACTATCAATAATAGGAATATTACGCATTGGAACAAGAAAAAGAAAATATTATTTTTTACTTACAATACTTAAAGACTATCTTAAATGATCACTAAGCGGTTAATATTTAAGAACAATGAAAATATTAATCAAATTTTAACCTACTGATATCATATTGTAAAATATTTGGCATAGGATTATCATGAAACAAAAATACACTTTGAGAATATAAAAAATATACTAATAATAAAATTACTATGCAAAATAAATGCGTTTTTTTATATTTACAAGTTTTACATAACAAAATATCTCCTTAACATTTTAAAGTAATATGTAATTAATGTTTTGCAATTATATAATACTCAATACATGGAGTTTTAAGTCAGTCATAATTTTAAATGTATCTGAAGATGACAATAAAATCTTTAAAATAATTTAACAACTAATAACGCTCTAATGCATGGAAATGTATTTAAATATTACTTAAAAATAGTTCATAACAATAGTTCTACAAGAAAAAATGTACACAACCACATTGGAATCGAACGATTAAACTTCAACCCGACAAATTGATGTTTTACATTGTAAATTTAATAATTTGTTTTTAAATTGTCAAAATAGAGTTTAACTGGAATGAAATTAGGCCTAAAAACTTTACAAACGCATACATAATGCCGTATTTCATTCACAAAGCATCGTTAAATAAAGTTTTATCTTAACTTCCTCATAAAACTAAACTAAAATGAATTTAGTATAGAAATAAAAATTTACAGCAGTTTAAAAAAATTCCAAATCACGTCACAGCATTGTGATCACTTTAGTCAAAAATGAGATACATTTGATGGCAATACTGGATTCCCTTGCTAGGTTTTAAAATTGGAGATCATAGGTGAGGACCGACGTCAGGGCTGCGCAGCCACTCGGTTCCTTCTTGCCGATTCACGTGACGCGCTGTGCACTTCCGCTGTGCGAAGCGTTATACCGAATATATCTTCGTGATAACGGTTCTCTTCCTGGTGATATTTCAATTAATACATAAAAAATGTGATTAATCTAATCCGTAATGGAGATGAGCAAGCCAACATTAGCGTATATTGTGTTCTTATTTTCTGTACAGGCAAATATATTTCCACCTACTTTGCCAGTCCAATAAAAGCTTTATTTTACCCAATTTCAAGCGGCAATTACTAATAAAAAACCTTTTTTAATCTATAGATGATTTGACGTCAGAGAAGAACAAAAATAGATGGGAGGGTGAGATAAGAATAGGCCTTTTGAAATAGAGCCGTATTCGAGAGAGATTGTGTCCTTTGCTTTAAGGCAGGGTTTCTCAACCTGTTGTCCTCAAACCCCTGGGAGTCCAGGGGTATGTTTGTTGTGATCCGCGGTGTCATCCTAGACTATACATAAATACTTGATATGAATAATGACTTAAATATTTAATCTGTTTTTTGATACTTATTTACTTAAGGGGTCCGTGAAAACTGTGAAAGCCCTTAGGAACCGTAGCTGAACGGTAGGGTATCGCTGTCTTAAAGCGCTATGAATTAAGAGATTAAATTAGAGAGAGAGAGAGGGAGATAGAATTAAACTTAAAGTAGAGTCCAATATTAACAACCAAATACAATGACCATGTACACCTCGTTAAGTTGACCTTATGGTTTTCAATAACGTTAAATCAAACAAAAATAGTTTGTCCAAATACAAAGAATTATCGTGAAGAATTATTAATATTGACTTATTATTAAAAAAATACTGGTAGAATTGAAATACATAGTTAAAAAAATATTGAATTAGTTTAGTTATACGACTTATTTGGTTCAAACTAAGAGTTACTATTTACAAGGCTACATTAATTTATTTAAAATAAACATTGCAATAAAGCGAGTCTTACCTTTAAAATATACATAAAGTTCTGTACTTGTTCGTCGGTCATGTTAGCATGTTTTTTAATGATTCCTTTTAACTTTTGATGGACATCTTCAGCCATTTTACAATCACCACATACATAGAAATGTGCTCCGGAGTTCATGAGTAAATCATGAATTTCTGCACCTTCATTTTCAGCTAGCTCTTGTACATACATCTAAAATATTTTAAAAAATGTCCCATAATTATTTTTAATTTTTTTATGTTATAGCGGATAACGTAGCAGGTGGGTCTCCTTTATGCAATGGTTGTGTGGCTGGATTTTTACGCCACTTAAGCGGAATTTTCAAATACCTCCGACATCCTCACTCACTCAGCAAAACATAGTAGAAACGCCGTCTTAACTAAAACTAACATTACGCGATAAGTGGTTGTTTTTTATTCTTCCTTATTTTTTTATTCTATTAACGGAGCAACTGGGTTTCCTATATATGGAAAGAGAATGGTCCGCGCATTGGTTTTGTTGCTTCCTTTTTAGGCCGCTTAAGCGGCAATTTCAAGGGCCTTCGATATCCTCACTCACTCTGCGTCAACAGTACAAGTACCGTTTCATGCCGAGTATTCTGTGAGCCTTGTAGTATCACTTCGTAGGAGACGGTACAATTAGTGCGCCCACATATGCTGCATGGCTCTCCACTATTTGAAATTTATTTTTCAATACCGTGTTAGTTGAGAAACCTTTTTTAAATACCAATAAACTAACAATTAATGTCACAATAATTCACCTTTGGTATATTCTTCTCTCGTGATAAAGCAAGGAATACTTTTGATAAGACACCATCCTTCAAGGCCTGTTCTTTTTCCTCCCTATACAAATCCATAGTTGTCGTTCTACATCCGAAGAACAACCACACTGGTCCAGCATTTGAACCCGGGTGAGATTTCAACGAAGCTCTTCGATGATGCCAAAATCCTCTAAACGGTGCTATACCGGTTCCAGGTCCGATAAGTATTAGAGGAACTGATATATCTTGAGGTAAATGGAAATTGGGAGCGCTGAAATTTTAAGCTTCTTTCAACCAAACTGGTATCTATTAGGCGTCAATAACATCATGGCAGTCTCAAATATGTTAAATAAATAAACTTTTACTATTAAACTATTGTTTTAGTGAAGAAATTATTGTGAATATTCTCTATAATATTTTGTTGATTGAACGTTATCAATTGATGGCAATAGGACCGAATTTAATCATGGCACAATTTAATTTTCAAGTATTAATTTTCCCAACAAGGTTAGTGATTCTATTGCTACTAGACGCCTACGAATTCTCAACTCTCGAGCTATAATAACGGCGTTATAATTATTATATGACACAACTCAATTATGACGTCATTGATACTACGAAATACTATGGAGATAATATTAGTCGGTAAGAGGAAAGATATAAATTATAACTACCTTCGTATGAAGAGATAAACATCATCACCCGGTTTACGATCCATGAGGTAATTTGAGCAAACACCATAATGCACTGGTCCTTCGCCGTCTACAATTACATCAACATGAAATTAAAATATGCTGCTTAATTGATAAAAATACCTTTTTTACTTTTATTACTTAATTAATAATATCCAATAATAATAGTTATTTTGCAATATTGTATCTTTTATAATATAGCGGACAACGGAGCAGGTGGGTCTCCTATATGGTAAGAGAACACCGCCGCCCAAGGACAACAGCGCCACAGTCCGCGCATTGTGTTGCCAGCTTTTTACACCACTTAAGCGACATTTTAATGGCCTCCGATATCCTCTCACTCAGAGGAACACAGTACAAGTACTGTTTCACGTTGAGCATTCTATGAGTCTGTGGTATCCTTTCGAACGAGCCGGCCCAATTAGTGCGTCCGCATATGCTTCAGCATGGCTCTCCCACACTATAAGTATTGTTGGTGATATGAATAACATTCATAGAATCCGTTATGCGAATGCGAAGATACATTTCATTCAGAACCTCGAATGAAATATGTACTATTGGCCAACAACGCTATTATTAGACTGAGTCAATTACAATTAAAATACTGTTATTACGGAACAATGTTAGGATAATTTAAAAAGCTACGACCCATGATGAACTAATAAAAATGTAATAAAAATAAACACTGTTCTTTGATTTGACTCATTTCCTGACATCAAAGTAAGATAATGCAGTTTTCACTGGAACTGGTGTGTGGGAATGGACATTACGAATTGATGAGGTGAATGTTACATTGACTTAGACTAATGTTTCTTTACTGTATACCGAATTATGATAGCACCGATTCTCGAAACAGCAAATTCTGTAATTTACCTCAATAAATTAGAACTGTTGTCAAGCAAATTGTTGATTTATAGTTTGAGATTGCTGCTTAGTAGTACTTACTTCTAAACAAAACGATAATGTTTTCATTAAGATTGATGGCTTTTACTAAGAATATTTTACATTTCATATGAATTAATAAAAAGTCTATAAATTTTACGTGTGTGAATACTTGTGCTGAGTTTTAGTATGCATTAAAAGTTTTTTACTACAACGAAATTCATTCGAATGCAAAACCGTTAATATAAAATTACCTTGAGTCCTATATGTGACGACAGCAACTGTAAGATGCAATCGTTTGGGATGAGCTATAGGAGAAGAAGATATTGAGTAAAATCTTGGTTGAAGAGGAGATAGTAATGCTGCGAGAAGAGACGCTCTAGGCTTTGCTGAAGGAAACTGGTCCAATACTTCGGACAGCGTTGGAAAATAATAATGACGCCAATCTTCATATGCCGCTGGATCCTGATGAAATAGGTAAGCGTGAGTTATCAATATAAGTTAAAAAATATTATCAATACCAACAATTTTTGCCATGTAATTGGAAACTACATAAAGAAAAATAAGACGTAATAAAGCCACTGAGTTTATTTCGCCGGTTCCACTCAGTTGGCTTAGCTTGGAACCGGTGGTGGACTGATTTTGATGATCAACGAGCTGCATTGTTGTATTTAAGTTCAGTATTAATTTCATTTGATATGAGAAAACAAATGAAATTCTTTTATAATAATTATTAAAGTAACATTACTTGTGTTAAAACACATTTCAACGTTAAATAAACATAGTTAATTACACAGACTAAACATAAAAAGTAGGTAGTATGATATTCTTAAAACAAAAAACAATTAAAATGTATAACCGTGGCTAATGAATTCAGTTGTTTCCTTTGAGTATCATTATCACTCGTTTTTGCTAAATATTGTAGCAGTATCGTTGTAGGCGGTGTTGTGATATCCAAAAATCTTGTAAACAAATCACGAATGCTTACAGCTGGCAGCCTCTCGTGTGGTTCCCATGATTTGACTGGCCCTAAAGTACACATGTAGTGTTAACCATTTACGCAACAAGGGAACGGGTTTATAATTCTTATCTTAATGATGAATACGGATGTTTTTAAATGTTTTCGATCGCATGATTACTGATTTCATCACATTAACTACGGGAAAATACGTTCAATTAACATTAAAATATACAAAAATATTATGGAATTAATTTTCTGTAACGGAAAGGAGATTTATGATTTACTTAGGGTGTGTGCCTGCGCAGATATCACGAATTAATAAGTACTATTTATATAGCGTATTTTTCATTTTATTGACATTAATTTAAAATGTGCTATATATGTGAAAGAAATATTAATTTTAAATAATTTACCACTGGATGTATGTGTTTCTTTCATAAGCTGCAGTTGTACTGGAGTGTCAAATTCATCAATGTCCTTCAATCTAGCTAACAAGTTATCGACTAGTTCTTTTCTATTGCATGCTATCATTCCAACATGGTCCCCTGGATCGTATTTTATCTCACTCTGAAATTAAAAAACACTTGAAACCACATTTTTAACATCGGCTATGCATAATTTTACATAATATTTATATATCACGTTCATTATCTTATTAATTATTAGTATGAATAAAAGTATTTATTTTCTTTTCATCAATAAAAACAAAATAATAGAACCGTGAAATTTAATTTACAACTTTATTTTATTTTTTATTTAAATTTACAGCTAGCATAGATAAAAAAGTACAAACGTTAATAAAAAAGAAAAGATCAATTCATATTTAATACAAGTAGAAGCAGTGTAAATATATTACAATACATATTATATATATTATAATGAATGCTTTGATTGTCTATAGATATAAAAGAAAGTCATGTTAGTTACACTAGTTATAACTCAAGTATGGCTCAATAGACTTGGCTAAAAATTGTTGGGAGGTAGCTTAGAACCAGGAGGTCATAGAAAACTTTTTATTCGACAATAAAAATTGAGTGTATTTTTGTTATAATATAGAGGAGCAGATGGGTTTCCTATATGGTAAGAGAACGCCGTCACCCATGGACAGTCGCGCCACACTTCGCCATTGGTTGTGTTGCTGGCTTCTACGCCACTTAAGTGACATTTGTAAGGGTCTCTGATATCGTCACTCACTCAGCCATACAAATACCGTTGAGTATTCTGTGAGCCTGTGGTATCACCTCGGATGAGCCGGCTCAATTAGTGCGTCCGCATATGCTACAGCATGACTCTCCCATGAGTAAAATCCATGGGAGAGTCATCAATGTATCAGTTTCTTGGGCTGGGTTGCACCCGGTTTGTGGCGTACCATGCAGTACGACGACTGGCGGGACCACTATCAGCTATTACCTATTATTAGAAAGACAGTAGGATCACTAGTATAATACATTGGCAGAATACCTTTGGTTCCAAATCAATGAAGATTGTTGATCTTTCAGCACTAGAATCGCCTAGATCTTTGTTAGCCTTGACGGTACAAGTTATCAACTGTCTATTTAACGCAGATTGCAAGCCATTCAGCAACGTTGGTGCTTTACCAGCAGGATAAGCAAACCTTACAGTCTCTTCGCTCAAGGTTACAGTCCCAAGAGCTCTTTTCGCTTCCTGTAGAGTTTCATCGTCATCCAAACAGAATGTCTCACAGGCAACCTTTGAAATACAATAAAATTCATTGTAATATATTCATACACTAAAAGTAATCTATAAAAAGATTTTTTTATTCTATAGCGGACAATAGAGTAGGTGGATCTCACATATGGTAAAGAACACCGCCGCCTATTAACAGCCGCGCCACAGTCCGCGCATTGGTGATTGACTTTTTACGCCACTTAATGGGCACTCTTAAGGGCTTCCGATTTATTCACTTCTCTGCGAAACACATTATAAATACCGTTTCACGTTGAGTTTTCTGTGAGCCCGTGGTATCACTTCGGATGAACCGGCCCAATAAGTGCGTCAGTGTATGCTTTAGCAAGGCTCTCCCACGGGTGCGACAATATTAAGACACTCGCCCAGCCACCGTCAAGCCATTCCAGAGAGCGAATGAATTATAAATTAAATTATTAAATTATAACTGTCCGGACCGGGATTCGAACCCGATACCTCTAGTTTCATGGTGTATTTTTAAAACCATTAATCTACGAGGCTCTCAAAGTGCGTTTTTGTTTCCTTACGTACTTTGTACTTCATTATAAAATATTTATTAAGGTAAGTATCAAAAATATAGGTGTTAAAGACTTTTTTCTTATCTTTTGATGAAAATTGTGCCTATGACGTTTATTATAATAGCCATTTAACATTTCCGAGTACAACAAACACGCTCAATTAGTAATCCGTTGAATGAGCCGATAACTTATCTTGATAATTTATGATGAAGTTTGGAAAACACACCACATGAGCTACATTAACAATACAAATATTGACCATATAACGTGATTTGTAATTTTACTTTGTTTATTCTCATAATTGAGTCAGAGTTAAATTTCTTGACTGTCAATTCAATAATATTATTGGTATATTTATGGTATTGCGGAAAACGGAGCAGGTGGGCTTCCTATATGCTAAGAGAACACCGCCGCCCATAAACAACCGTGCTATAGTCTGCGCATTGGTTGAGTTGCCGGATTTTACGCCACTATATTGGTATTTTTATGGGCCACCGATATCCTCACTCTCTCATCGAAACAATGTAGACGCACGGTTTTACGCTGAGGATTCTGAGGCCGTGATATCAATTTCGACGAACCGGTGCAATTAGTGTGATGCATATGCTTCATCATGGCTCTCTCACGTGTATTCCTAAGGTTAGGACAAGTTGGATAACTCTTCAGAGAAAAAGCTCTCTGTTTGCCATTTACGGTATATAACAACACCAAACACATCGGATTGTTTGTTGTTAACTACAAAAGCGACGGTAGTACTGCAGCAATTAATTTCACTCACATTAAATACACTAGAAGCCCACTTCCTGAATGCCTGGTCTTGTCCACACATCTCATCACCCATTGCAACATCATGGATCCGTTCACCACCCAGATCTCCAAGTAGTTTGTCTACATACTTGCCGAAGTTACAGAAGTTCGGGTATGCACTAGATCCAAGTGCGAAAACCGCAAATCGAACGTTACTTAACGGACCAAAACTATCAATAGATGTTGCATCTGTTGCACTTCCTACAAAGACAATGTTTTATTACCAGAAACTTTATTTTTTTTGGAAATGGTGGCAAACGAGCAGGAAGATTATCTAAGGTCCTTGTCCTAACTAACTTGTCCTCCGCTTACTGATACCCTTAGCCCTTGTAGACTCGTGGCTGCGATGCCGGCCTTTTGAGGAATATATACGCTCCTTTCTTGAAGGTCCCAAGCCATAATGGTTTGGAAATGCTTCTGCTAGCAACTAATTCCACAGCTTTTTAATTGTTATGTCCAAATTACCTAATCACACATACCTTTCAATGATTCCAGTCTGCTCAGTTGTTTAGGATTAGTAACTGCGTATCTTTGTAGTTCAATTTGGCTGTTTGCTTTAATAAATGACTTAGGTGTCAACATTTGCGAAGTCCTAAAGAAAACAGGAATATTAATTTATCACATTCAACTCGCAAAGACGAGTTCAATCAACACGAGACGAGACGAGACAAAAAATTAAAAGCATTTTCTATATCGAAAGCGAATATTCCTTTTTGAATATGTTATAAAATTTATGTAAGAAGCATGATCATCATCATTTCAGCCGTAAGACGTCTACTGCTGGACATAGGCCTCCTCTTGGACGTCCATGCATACCTGTCGGAGGCGACCTGCATCCAGCGTCTTCCGTTTAAGAAGCATAATAAAATATAATGGATATTTTTTCTAAAATTATTCATATTCATATAAGCGAATAAAATTAAAATGTATTATAGTATATATGCCCAATGAAATGATATATCCCAAAGACTTACCCAGTGCTATCATCACCAACTTGATCTGCATACAGAAGCTCGCAGAGGTTCTCCGCGAAAGCCTAAAATAATTATTTATTTATACAACTGTAAACTACAATTTCATTTATTAATAATTTATTTAATATTTACCAAACATTATAATAAATAAATATTTATCAATTCGAATTTTGCCGCGCTTACCGCTGTCACTGTCTATGATTAAAATGTGATATAGTTTCGATTGATTAAGACGTAAGGATAAAGAATAAAAAAGTCTTATGTTAAAAGTGATATTAAAATAATTGATGATCGAATCTTTAGAAGAATAGACATTTACGTTGTCTCTTTGTTTGCAGATCTTCATTAATTTCTTTGTGTGTAACTCAGATATGTAAGATATTTCTATATGTTAAAACAAAACTTCGTTTACTGAGCAACAATTTCTTTCATTAATTATTAATAGACGGTATATTAGATCTTATATATACTTATATGTATATTATATATATACTATATATACGTAGAAAATTCAAGCTAAACCCAATGCTGACACAGTCATTGGGTCGGCAAGAGTAAGTCATACCACAGGCTCACAGAACAACATTGTACTTGCACTGTATTTCATTGAGTGGATTTGGAGGCTTACTAAGTTTATTTTACCGCTTGGGTGGCGTAAAAAGCCGACAACACAGCAAATACATGGACTATCCACAGGCAGTAGTGATATACTACCACGCCTACCACGCCTACCACGCTATCTTATTATTACATATTTTATATTTATAAATACGTTCTTTATAAATACAAAATTTCTTGCACGTGTATTGATACTTACTCCCCTAAATTCATAAGATTACATCAAATTTAGGATTTTTATTAATTCACTTCAACTGGGATTAAATTACGTAATTTTTTAAATTTTATTCTACAGCAGACAATGAAGCAGGTGGGTCTTCTATATGGTAAGAAAACACCGTAGCCCATGGGCAACCGCGCCAACAACAAAGCATTGGTTGTGTTGATGGTATTTTACGCCGCTAAATCGACAATTTTAAGGGCCTCCGATATCCTCACTTTGCGAAACACAAAATAAACTTCTTAGTTCAATAAATCTTTCTTGAACTATTTTATTTATCGTTGAAGTATCTTTTGGTGGATTTGTTCAAGGCATTTATCTCTTAAATAGCTATTCTTCAGCTAGTAAGTATTATTTGGTACCTTAATCGCCTTAGGTTTTCCCAAACGTATCATTTGTGGTTGACTCCAAAGTTGTGGATGATTCATGATTATAATTTAGTACAAATATATTTGAATAGAGTATTTCTACCAATAAACTAATGTTATATATTAAAATTTTAATACAGATTAATTATAAATTCATAAATTTTATAAATGGATTTTAAGAACTTTGTCTGACTTAAGTTAGACGTTAATGGATTTTAACTTTTACAGTGAACTTTAAATCCTTTTGAAAAATTAAGTACTTAAGTTAATAAATATAACATTAAGAATTAACTGAAACATCCTAATCGAAAAAGAGTACACGCCAACAGACGACAAGAAAAAGAAATGAATATACGATTAATTTAGTGTCTTCCCAAATAAATTGTAGTTACCTGCAGTACGAACAATTCTACATACCGATGGTTTATCGTACCTACGTTTGGTAGCATTTAAACTGACAGTTTATCCCTTTACGTTGCGTTACTTTACCTCTATAAATATTGGTAATGGCGATCGCTTAAAGCAGTAAACTTCTATTGGCTTTAATTTATTTAACGTTTTTGCAATATAATGTATGTTTTGCAACCCAAAAATTACTGTAACTCGTAACACATTTCTCCTATATTTACAAAGATTTTTTTTAAATCTACTGTTTCATGGTATTTTTTTAAATAACAAAACATATTGTGGTAATGGAAAACAGTAGACATAAAATAAATATGACCTACTTAATAAGCAGCCAGTTTCAAAGTTTATTATGTTCTTATAAGGTGCTAAGATAAAATGGTATTTTTAATTGAATATTTTGCTGAGGAGTTTTAGTATAAGACTCTGGTTCTAAATATTAAAGTTTGCAATTTTAAAGAACTTACTACACCGTTCTCAGGGGGATCTCCATTACCAAAAGTTGACGTCACAACTAACAACAGAGCTTCGTGCTCTATACACGTGATGTCATAATCCATCATGCAATGTACCTGCAAGGAAATTATAAAATATTTTCCCATAAATTCAACTCCATACTCTTTTGAAATTTAAATATTGTGAGGAATAATAGTAATTATATTTTTTAATGCTGTTTATATTTCAAGATACTGAAGTACTTGAGAATTTTGTTAAGAAATATATCATTTCATCTAAAAGGTAGGTTTCATTAAAATTGTATTTTATGAAATCGATATTAAATATACAAAAGAGACATTGCGTTTTAACTTTCATGATAACTGATAACTGATCACACAAAATTTATGATTATAGACTCTTTTATAGTGTAGCGGGCAACGCAATAGGCGAGTCTATGCTATGGTAAGAGATCACCGCTGCCCATGGACACCAAACGCAATCTGCGGATTGGTCAGCATGACTCCTCCACATATTTATATCTGTCGCATATGTGACAGATGTAAGACACTCACCCGGCCACTGTCAATCCATTCCAAACACCGAATAAATTTAAATTTAAATTATTAAGTATTTATTCAGACCGGGTTTGAATCCGATACCCCTCGCTTATAAGGCAACTTAACTACATATTAAACGAACTGAAAATATAAAAATTGAGTGTACCTGCGCGTTAAACGCGTGACCGAATATAACACCCAATTCTTTGGCATATTGTTCCGATTTGCCCGTCTCGGTGGCATACAAGACCGTGGCCTTAATCCTCTTAGAGAGGGCCCGGCCAAACAGTTTAGAGGTGAACTTGACGGCGCGCGCGATCTGCTTGAAGTGGAACTTTCTATTGATGGGCCGCTTGCCGCTAATCGGCTTCGACTTCTGCCATTGATGCGTCTTCCACGCCGGCTCCTGTATTTTTTCTTATTAATACATACACACATACATACACTTTCATTATATCTCATTTTTTTAATCTATAACGTATAATGGAGCAGGTCGATCTCCTATGTGGTAAAAGAACACCGACGCCTTTGAACAACCGCGCCATAGTCCACGCATTGGTTGTGTAATATTATTTATTATAGTAATACGATTTTATATATTCTTTCCAATGCGCTTGACTCGTTGCGTGGATTGCCTCCATTGATTCCTCAGCATCTTCTATCGAATATATTGATTCTGACCTGGTATTCGTATGAGGGGCGTAAGTAATAAAGCGCCATCTCTTGGTGAAATACTGGAGTTATTGAGGAAGACATCGGAGGCACAATCCAAATCCAGTCAGCAGGACATCCAGAACTGTGAAATAATTATTTTATTCAAATTTTTACTGACAAATTAAAAAATAATTATATTCCTACAATTGAAAGAAATGCCATTAAACCATTAGGTACCATACATATTTGTATTGCAAGAAATTGTTGATATATTGGTATTTTTTATGGTATAGCGGATAATGGAGTAGGTGATTCTCGTATATAGAAAGAGAACACCACGGCCCATGGACAACCGATCTATAGCCCGCGCATTGTTTGTGTTGCCGGATCTTTACGCCACTGATGCAGCATTTTTAAGGGTCTCCGATATTCTCACTCACTCAGTGAAACATAGTAGAAGTATTGTTTCAAATACAACTACCATTTCACGCTGAGTGTTCTATGCGCCCGGGGTATCACTTCGGACGAGCCGGCCCTATTAATGCGTTAGCATATTATTCCGCATTGATCTTCCGCGGGTTTCAATTAGTAAGGCTCAAAAGCATTATCTACAAAAGAAATTACTACTAAAAAAACTTCTAACACATATTTCACAAATTAACTAAAGTTTGATATATTTATTATTTTTATTAATCATTATTATTATTCTATGCATTATATGCAAACCACATAAATTGGGTCAAGTTCTCAGCGGGATTAACATGAATTGAAAATATGCGTCATATTTTTCCCAAATCTTCGGTTCACACGGCGGCCATGCTAAATGTTTACAATAAGGACGTGTTGACGGTTTCATTGCTTTGCGTCTGTTTATACACTTGTTATGACTCGAAAACCTTGATGCTGACTGTTGTGTTATATATTGTACTTTTAGTAAAACTGAAGGTAATAAGAAACTACTAGGAACCATGTAGTTTTGATACGTTTTACGGTTTGCATCTTTCTGTATGCTTTAAATTTTTTTAAATAAACACCGAGAAAATAAACGAATTGAAAATCGCGCTGTCAAATTCAAAAGCATATATTCAAATAAATACCAAAAGGGGCACTTTTATAAGTCTATTTACAATAGTAAAGTTACCACTGGGTCGGAAGATATCCCTCTACGAGAAGATCCAAAAAAAAACTCATAGGGTTTAATTTTTTTTATCGCCAAATTTGGAACAGTTTATTTATAAGCTATTTGTTTATGCTAAGTATGTCTAAGTATGTTTTTATGCTAAGTATTGGTTTAGCTATGCTTATGTTGATTGATTTTTACGCTGCTTCAGTATAATGAAGAAATATTATTTCACGCTGGTATTATATGAGCTTGACGTATCACTTAAGATGAATCACAAAAAGAATAGGTGCATCAGCAAGATAGTATTAAGACACTAACCCGGCCACTGTCAAGCACTTCCAAATATCAAATAATTTATAAATTAAATTATAAATTCTTTTTTTCGAGGTAAATAAGGCTTTATAAAAATATATCTTAATAATACATAGAGAATCTCTACAAAATTGTTATTTTGAAGTTTGATAAATCAAGTGTTTTTTTTATGAATAAATTTAATCTTAATTCTAAGAATTTCCTATTTTTCAATATAAATCAATGCTGAAACATTTTATAGGCTTTACTTTTGAATAGAGGAACTCTGGCCTTAAGCATTCTTCTCTTTCTATAGGATTCCATTCTAAAACTGTCAGAACTTTTCCAACTTTTTTTGTAGCACATTGTTTTGTCTCAACTCTCAGAAAAGTTCTCCTGATTTATGTTAAAACTAGCCAATACCCGTGACCTTGTCTGCTAATAACTACGTTAAAAGCCGAGATTCATAGAATATATCTAAAAATAATGAAATCTGGACTATTTATAATATTTAAAACGACAAAACTTTTATGAATTATCGTTGCCACAAAGTTTTCTATGAAAACGGTTATCTTTGGTTTACCTTGAGTTTTACATTAATGTTTTAGCTTTTCACGTATTAGTAAGATAAAAACTCACGATAAAAAAAGTAATTATGTATGTTATTATGATAATTTGCTTCTGGGTACAAAATAATAAATGTGAAAACTTACCGGAGCCGATTTTCATTGTCCAAATGTTTTATGAAGCTCTCAGAGGCAGTGTGATGGTCGACAATAGTTGCGTTATGTTGTTGGAAGCTGTGGAGAACGGCTATATTCACTTCCACAAGCGCTTTGTCCTTCCATAGATTCACGGGAGTCCTTGTGTCTAAGCCCAATTTTTCCGCTACTTTCTGTTATAACATATACACTTTTATGTACCCTCTTTTTTAACGTTATTCAATATTCAACATAAAATTTTATTGCTTAGCATGCTTAGCATGACATCTATGATAAACAAACCCTTTAAATTGGAATACTTTATCACCTGCCTAGTTCCTATAACATCATTGTTAAATTTATATACTTAACTATTTAAAACATATTTAATTTTATCTAAAGTAATCTGTGAATAATCTAGATGGCACCGAAGAAAAAATATATTTACTAATGTCAATTGTCAAATCTCAATTTATTACTTGAAACTTCGTAACCCACAGACAATATAGACATTTTCTTTGTAAATAGTTCTCATTCTTTTTTTTATTCTATAGTGGACAACGGAGTAAGTGGGTCTCCTCTATGGTAAGAGAACACCACCGCATGCATTTTTAAGCACCACCGAAATCCTCACTCACTCTTCGAAACACAGTACAAATTTCACGCTGAGTATTCTTTGAGCCCGTGGTATCACTTCCGACGAGCCAGCCCAATTAATGCGTCAGCATGGCTCTCCCACGTGATAATTCTAATAATACTCTTAAATGAACGAACCTCCAACATATTCAATCTATTAGTGTCACAGAAATTTCGGCATCCGATTTCTGTGCTCATGTACCAGCCATTAAAGGCATTAGCTGTAAATTCAATGCCGCCACAGTCGAACCTCATGCTTGACACAGCTGGCAGCGCGTACCACCGCAGCTGAAGCTCTTCAAACCATTCGTACCTGTTGAGTAAAAACCTCATAAGCCTGTAATTAAGAAAATATTTTGCTTCTCATCACTAAAAATTAAAATAAATATATTCTATAGCGGACAATGGAGCAGGTGGGTCTCCTATATAGTAAGAGAACATTGCCGCTCATGAACAACCGCGCCACATTCCGCGCTTTTGTTAAATTGCCAGCTTTTTACGCCGCTTAAGCGGCATTTTTCAAGGGCCTCCGATATCCTCACTCGCTCTGCGAAACACAGTACAAGTACCGTTTTACACTGAGTATTCTGTGAACCTGTGATATAACTTTGGACAAGCCGGGCCTATTAGTGGGTCAGCATCGCTCTCACACTATTAAGACTCCGGCCATGCCAATATCAAGCCCTAATAGGGACCGAATAAATTATAAATAATACTTGTCCGGACCGGGATTTGAACTCATGGTACACATTCATGTTACACTTTTAAAATCATTACGCTACGAGGCTGTCTCTTTGTTCTGTTATAGAAGACGAATATATGACCACAATAGAAAGTATTTTAAGTTGATACAATACTATCTCCAGAAAAATATATAGCAAAATATTCCTTAAAGTCGTGGTACATAATATAATTTAATTTATATTTATTACAGACAGACAATCAACTCATTAAAATCGGATGTAAACATCCCGCCTTTACACCTACTTGCCCTACCTACTCAAATATTTCTCTATAGCTGTCACATCATTCTGTTTTATAATGGGAATCGTGTGCAAAACACATGAAAAACATTACACGCTAGAAGAACAAAAATATCTTCATTCATTTGGAATCACGTACACAATCCCCCATGAATGTCGCTTACAGCACAGATCTTGTAACTTAAATAACTAATGACTTTTATAAATTGTTCTATAAGAATTTGTACATTTTGTCAGTTGTTTTGTAAAAAATTTGAAAAATTGTTGATTTTTTGTAAAAAATTGAGAAACAACATTTTCGCTACATTCGTTACTGATACCATGTGATAATACGGCCTATTTCTATGTGTAAATACGTTTTCTTCTATTATAATAATCCAGATGTAGCTATTAAGATAAGAATCGGTGTAATGCTTATTAAAAGATTACCAAAACGCCAGTTAACAATATCAACAGCGTTACATTATTGAATGGGCACAATTTATGGACTATAAACACAGATTGGAGATCACCAGAGCTAAGTTTTACGATAAGCAATCTGCCCGGTATTTGCCAACCTTTCGTCCGACCTATAATGCATTCAACGAGTGTTTATGCCGGCATAAATCCTTGATGAAAAATGCGAGACGCGTCGTAAGTGGACACTCTTTATCGATTCGCCATTGTGCGGTCTTTTGAATGCGCTCTTAAATTACTACATATAAAATTACAATACGTCTGCGAATTGACAATGCGTTACTTATACCCAATAAAAAGATACATACAGAATATTCGTACAATATTTACTTCACAAAACTGACATATAACATAAATAAATCTCAATTTTTGTAATGATAGGCGTCGTAGCTTAATGGTTTAAAAGTTTACCATAAATCAAGAGGTATCAAGTTCGAATCCCGGTCCGGACAATTATAATTTAATTTATAATTTATTCAGTCTCTAGAAGGGCTTGAAAGTGGCCGGGCGAATGTCTTAATAGTGTCGCACCCGTGAGAGTGCCATGCTGAAGCATATGCTGACGCAGTAATTGGGCCGGCTCGTCCCAAGTAATACCACGGGCTTACAGAATACTCAGCGTGACAGTACTTTCACTGTATTTCGTTAAGTCAGCAAGAATATTGAAGGCCCCTGAAGTTATGCCACTTAAGCGGCGTAAAAAGCCGGCAACACAACCAATGCGCGGACTGTGGCGCGGTTGTTCATTGGTGGCGGTGTTCTCTTACCATATAAGAGACCCACATGCTCCGTTGTCCGCTATAGATTAGTATTAATTAGAGCAACTGGAACTGCTGACAATATTGAATTACAATATAAATATTTCAAAAAATTTTAGGTAATATATATACTGGTAGACCGTTTGTTAAACCTAGACGTATCTTATAAAAATTAAATGAAATTCTATTCTACCATATAAAACGGATGTTTTATTTACAATGAAATGTTTTTTTTAATTCGAACTTTTACATTAATCCAAAAAAACATAAGAAAAACATATCTCAAGAGATGATAAATCTTAATCATGGTGTATTTATAGAATTTTCGAGTTTGAATTTCTTAGCATTCCACTTGAGTCCCAAAGGGAAATCCTCTATTGGTTAACCGACAATCGCCTTTCAATATTACAATAATTGAAATAAATAATTCAATCTTCTGTCGTTCTAACAAATTTATATATTATATCAGAAACAATCAATTATATTGTTTTTATGAATTTTTTTATAGAAACTAAACTTCCATTAATAGTAGAGTGAGAATTCAAATTGAAAATTATTATTATCAGATACACAGATATAGATAGGTACATAGGAACATACATATCATAGAGTATGGAGTATCGTTTAAGGTTTTATAAAATACAATAAAATGCAAATTCATTAAAAATATGTTTGATTACTTTCCTACTCTGCAATCTATATTGTTTAGCACTCACCCAGGATGAGTCATATGTATTTCCATAACAAGTTCACGGGGTATTTCAAAATAATCCGGATCTTTGCCATTCGCTGACAGAACCAGCGGTAAAATGTCCCACGCGGTACGTGGCGATTTCCATCCCAGTTTTAGACACAGCTGAAAGCGTACTTTAATTTGAGTTCATTTATTATTTATTTAATACATTCGCTATTGTATGAATATCCGGGATACAACTTTGTATAATTATAGCCGTAGTAGAACCATGCTGAAATATATGCGTGAAACAATATTTGTATTGTGTTTCACTCAAGTAGCATAAAAAGATAACACAACCACCACGAGGAATTTTCTGTTTTCCGCTATATGTTGCCGGTTTTTTACGCCACTTAAGCCATTTTAAAGAGTCTCTGATATCTTCACTCACTCAACGAAACACAGTACCGTTTCGCGTTGATTATTCTGTAAGAAAGTAGTATCACTTGGACAGTCCAGCTCAATTGGAGCGTTAGCATATGCTTCAGTATGGCTTTCACACGGTTGAATTGAAAATTATATAGGTGAATATCAACAAGATTTCTGTTTAAATATCAATGTTTATCCATCAAACACGAAATATGTGTTTGCAGCTTTACAACGTGTCAATATGATCTTAACTAATCTATTGTCAACTGTTTTCTCTTTGTAAATAATAATTGTGATTAATTTTATTATATTATTTTAATTGCATTATGATTACCTCAGTGAATTCGCAATGCATAGGATCTCCAAGTACTGTTCCATCAGGTTGCCTGTAGCCAGCGTAGCTTAACAGTTGGCTATTCCATATTCTGTAGTCGTGTTTTCCGTCCGTACGTTGTGGGAATACAGTTATCGCTGATCTGTAGAATATAGTCTTTAAAATAACATTAACATATATTACATGGATTCCTGCAAAAATAAAGTAAACGACTTAAAATTTAAATAAAAATAAATAACTAAAATAACTTTTCATTAGAATTAGTTTATTATGTGTTTTCTTATACACTTTTAAAAATTATTAAAAATAATGTGTATGAACTTCAAATAACAAATAATCATTGCTAAGATTAATTAATATAAACATTTTGTATTCTTACAGTTTAGCTAAATAAAAATAAATAAATAACTGAATATATCCTTTTTTAAGTTTTGTCAAATAAATATTTGGAAATAGATAATA
>DWCF01002787.1:0-22348 GCA_018230265.1 Delias oraia | reverse complement strand
CAGCATATACTTTCGGATGGCTTTCCAACGGGTGAAAATAGAGCTGTATCCAAATCAACACGGCTTGAGGAATTTCAAGAAAAGAGCGTCATTCCCTAAAAGAACAGTAAAGCCTCCGCAGCACAGCAAGGGCTGGAGGTATCCGTGCGCGAAGGATCCGCTTATTCCTACTCTCCATTTCCATAAGAAAATTGACATCATTTAATTCACTTAAACCGTTGATCTTAATAATCTTCTATAGATATTATTCAACGTTCATTCTAGATTATTCAATTACAAATTAATTATCCGCATTACATTAAAAATAATGAAATAAGAATGTAAAAATACAAACAAAATAAATTTCCTCGCACCTCTTTCTTTAGGCCTTTAACACCTATGATCAAGCGATCATACGAGAACGTTTCCCACTATGAAACCACACCACAAACTTATTCTACCTTAATAGAGCCCTCGCTTACTTTTTGAACGCAACCCAGACGTTCCGAATTTCAAACTAAATCCAATTACCCGAGCCTAGGAAAGGACGCAATTTAATCTACTTGCCTAGATGAAATAGAGTACAAGTAACATCGTATAAAATGTCGTGTTGCTTCAACAAAAACCTTAGAAGATATAGTGACTATTATGCTTAGCTTCAGCAGCTTTATTTAATTAGTTTTACTAGTTAACTTTTTTTCGAGAAAGTTGAAAGCTACGCTAACTTTTACAGCGCTGTAATTAAGTGAAATGTATAAATTGCAGTTTCAGTGAAATTTATTACAATATAGAGCTAAGAAATGTTATAAAATAACAATATTAAAGTAAAATTATATATAAAGCATTCCATAAATACAATCATTAACTCGACATTGAGTCTTTTAGGTGGCATTTCAAGAGTTGTGGATAACTTTTCCAATCTATTAGGTGTAATTTACAGATAATAAAATAACGTCAGAAGTTGCTAAGTTTATTGCTATCCCTAGTAACAAAGTGCTCATAAAAGAAATGGTTATATATTACATTTAAGTTAAATTTTCGTCCAATCCTTGTTACTTAACCACATTGAAATTCAAACTTTGAACCAAGAATAGTGAGCTGAACTTTGCTTCTAAATATCAATGTTGCTAACATTTGGTATTTAAACTTCAGATATTAGCAATTTAGCAACTATCGGAGGTACTATTATAACAAAATCAATTGTTCATTGCCCGTTACTGAACTTAAGTTTTAGAATATTCGTAATATATAATACAATATAAATTAAATGACGACTGTGTTAAATAATGTTTATATTTTTATAGCATAGTCTTCTCTATGAAAAAAGACTACCGCACCACAGTACGCGTTTTGGTTGTGTTGCCGGCTGTTACACCGCTTCAATGGTACATTTTCAAGGACCTCCGATATCCTCAGAGAGACACTACAAGTACTGTTTCGCACTGTTATTCTGTGAGCCCGTTGTATCACTCCATACGAGCCGGCCCTATTAGTGTGCTAGCATGACTATCCCACGCAAAAGTAAATTATTTATTCATTGCTCTTCTTATCAGAGATACCATATCCCGAAACGACTGTATTGTTTTCTTTATTGATTTCACATTGACGGGAATGATATCAGTTGGTTCGTTAGTTTGTTGACAATAAGACTCTGATATCATTAATGAGTTGTTTGTTTTAATCAATATAATTAATATTATGAATATAATATTTTCATATATTCATAATATAAATTTTATTGAACCTGTGATGAATCATTGTTCCAAATCAATTAATCTCAAGCCTGATTTAGGCTGTTATTCAAGTAGTTATATACTGTTTATTTTTAATATATCTCTAATACTTTTTATATTAAAAATACGTAATTTCGTTCAACTAAACTTGACTATGCCAAAATTCATTTATCTTTAAAATATAGTTGATAAGTAAAAGTAATATAAAGATAAATTAATCGTCTGTACAGGAAGTATATAAAGTGTATCATATGATTTATTAGGTAAGTTTGAAGTACACGAGGAAACAAATGTTTTAATATTATTCCTATATTACGTAAATCTATTATTAATGGTAGTTCTTCAGTTCTCGGGGCTAGAAACTTCATAGGGCGGCTGTATGAATAATACTTACCGACACAAGATAATTCCATAGGCCAACAAAATTCTAAAGAAAAATAATAACAACTACTTCAGAAATTTTTTTTAAAAATATTTTATAGCTGCAACGGAGCAAGTGGGTCTTTCCTATATGGTAAGGAACACCGCCGTCCATGAATAACCGCGCCAAAGTCCGCGCATTGGCTGTGATGCTGGCTTTTTAGGCCAGCGCGGCACTTTTATGGGTCGCCGATATCCTCACTCACTCTGCTAAACACAGTACAAGTGCCATTTCACGCAGTGTATTCTGTGAGCCCGTGGTATCACTTCAGACGAGCCGGCCAAATTATGTAGCTCGGAATTAAAAATATTTTATCAATGTTTATTCAATAGATATTATTTAAGGTATATGTGTGGTAATCAGAAGTCTATCTTATCTAAATCACGCTAAAGTTGAATTTTTATTAATTTATTGTATATTTAACGTAAGACGTTATTAAAAATCGATCGAGCTCGTGGAAGTGAAATCAACTGCCAGTTAAAACTATTTATCGCTAAATAAAGGCAGACAGCTCAGTGTATGTCAGATATGCTAGAATTTTCGCTCCCGATCCAATATAGCCGATGGTAATTTCAATTTGAAGCTCTTAAGTTTCAACGAAAAGGGATTTTCGCCGATTTTCCATTAGAAAATCTCTCTCTGCAGATTTTCACAGGAATTCAGTACGATACGTGTAACGAGTGTTCGAATTTAAATTGCGTGGTTGACGAGTAACAAAAACAATACTAGCATCGACACTACAACAATAGAAAATAATGCCACAACGAAAAATCCATGCCATGCAAAACAACAAAATCTATACACCCATCGAACTAGCCATCATACGATTGTAAAGATCGAATGAGCTCCTATAACAAAGCGGACCTGCAGAACGCGTTTGGGAAGATTGCGGTCGTCTTCTTCAGTGATTTGGGTTCTGTATGTGGGTCTCTCGAACACGGGAGGGTTATCGTTTACATCCTTCACATGTATCACCACTGTGGTGTAGTTTTCCTTCAAGTTGTCGGACGCCGCCAGCCGTAGCTCGTACTGTCATTCCATTCGAAGATACATACAGTTATACAACGTGAATGGAAAATGCCGAAGTCGTTATTATTTTAATATATTTATTAAAAGCTCAGTAAAAAAACTCATCGTAGTCTTATAAAATACCTTCATTATGATTAAGGAGGTAATTAAAGTTTATTAAAGAGAATTGACTTGGAAAAACATCAAAAAACGTTTGATTACGAATTTTCTTTTGATTCCAAAGTTGTACGAAGACAATTAGAACTTTTTTAAACAAAAAATGACTTAATAACTTCGTCAAAAGATAAAAGGGACTCGATGAAGGAATAATCCATGGACAATATGTTTAAGCAGTAGCGTGGCTTGTAGAGGTCTGTGTTTCGGGCTCCGGGTGTTATTACTGTCATCTGTCACTGTCACTCAGTAATTTGCACGACTCGGCGGGAAATGTCTCATTCCAAAGGCAGCTCACGTGTCGCAAAACTTGACTACTTAAATTATATCTTTTCCATTTGTAATATAAACGTTAAGTTCTGTTTCATGACAGTGGTCAATTTGATTTTGAATAAATAAACTATACATTTATTTATATAAAATATTCGCAGTAGGTTATGATATATAATAATTTCTTTAATAAAATTATATAATATATAATAAGTTATATTTTAATAAGTTAAATCGAAATGGCTAGAAATGTTAAAATAAAAGCTTAATTATAAGCCAAAAACAATGAAAACTGGAAAAGTTGTCACCAATATAATTCTGAACAGCCAATGAGGTTGACAGTATTATAATAATTTTTGGAGAAATAAATTACTGTCTACTTAAAATCTGTATCCTTTTACCAAAATTGGCCATTTCCATTAAATTTGTAGAATAAATGCCGCGTCCAACTCTACATAATGGGACGCATTTATTTGTATTCAAGCCATATAAAAGCGGAAAGGAGGCTAAAATAAACTGGTTACATCTAATTTAAGAAGTAGATCTGCAATTTAATAGCAACACGGCCTTTGGATGCTCTCTGCTTGCTTAAATGGTTATTACTGATTAAATTATTTATCTCGGGAATAGTTGAAAGCGACACGCCCAGGGCAGAGCAAACAAAGAGCCCCTACGAGTGGTCTAACAAGTTTTCAGACACAGTCTGTACACATTAAGTTGTATTTTGCGTCCAAATAAATTCGCAAGAAACGTTTTAATCAAATTATAAAGGGATACGTTAGGGACACCTAGATAGTGTACATTTTCATACAAATAAAAAAATATTTAAAAAAAACGTCAGTTTTCACAATTTTCTTCAAATTTCCCAAAAGCTATTGGCTCTACATTAACCCCCGTTGGTGTACATCCTATTGTCAACTTTGAGAAGCACAGAATCACCCCGGGTAACTACGTTCTACGTTATAAAACATTTTACGATTTCCGCTTCATCCGCTAGAGAACTGGTTTTGTACCTGTTTTAATTAATTTAACAAATTACTATAAGGCTTTCCACAGTTAAAACATTTAACCTTTGTTGTGTAGACAAGTATTGTACGAAAGAGAAAATCTATTGTGTTTAAAACATGAATTTATGTATAAATAATTTATCTAATTTGTTTAGTATGATAAAAGAGCGTATTTCAAACGATAATTATATATTAAATGTATAAATTTTTACGACTCACATAATATGTGTGGTCTAATTTAAAGGCACATTTAAGGACACTTTGATTCTGATTTTTTCATCTACTGAAGATATCGCTTTGTTAACTTTAAAAAAAAGAAAAAGAAAGACAAAAAGAAAGATTCCCTATGCTAACTTATCGTTTGGAATATACTTTACGTAAAAGAATTTTGAATTTTTTAAGAATTTTGAATGAAAACATTTGATTAATTAAATTCTGTAACAATTCTTTGTTATAAAATAAAAAATCGAAAATCAAAGTCTACAATCATTTTGTATTAAAAAATGTGCGGGTTATTAAAAATTTACGTTAGTACGTCTGTCTACCTGTATATATATGGGAATTCACGATACACAGCTATGTATAAAGATTTTGTAGTATATATGAGAATCACTACCGACAGATTGTATTTGTATAATATTTCCTACCCTACAAATATAAATGCGAAAGATTGTAAATATTGATTTGTTACTCTTTCACACAAAACTACGGAAAAACGGATTTTAATAAAAAAATTGCAATAATATAGCTTACACATCACAATTACAGATAATGTGTATTGATATTGTGTAAATTGGCCAAAATAGCGTGGCGACGTCTTACGACTTCATTAGTTATATTTTCAATTAGTGACTACATTGTCGTCTCTTACCCGTTTCCTAGTTTCATAGTCTAGCGCTCCAGCTACGTAGATGGCGCCAGTCATGTTCTTGACGGCGAAAGCACCACCTATGTTCCCGCTCGTGATCTCATATCGAATACGCGACGCTGCAACAAAAGACATTGAAATTATAAACACTGTTCATGTATTTCAGCCCCGAATCCCGAAAAATTCAAGGACATTTTTCACAGACCCTTTAGTAAAATAAACAGAAAAAAATCAGATTAAGTATTTATTTTAGTTATCATAAGCTTTTATGCGTGGTCTAGAGATGACACTGGCGACCACCATACATATAGATACTCGTGGTCCGTCATACATATACCCGCAGGCCTCTGAGGGTCTGTGGACCACATGTTGGGAAATATTGATCTTTATTAATTTTAAATAGGTTTTTTTTTGATATAGCGGATAACGGAACAGGTGGGTCTTCAACATAAGAGAATACCGCTACCGCCGACCAAGGATAATCATACCACAGTTCGCGCTTTTTTGTTGTATAGCGGACACTTTACGCCAATTCAACGGTATTATGTAAAGGGTCTGCGATGTCCTCACTCACTCAGTGAAACAATAAAAGCACTGTTTCACGTTGGTATTCTGTGTGTTAGTGGTATCACTTCGGACGAGCCGGAAAGTTCTTCTCAAATAAGCGTGTTCGTGTAATTTTAATTTTTAAGATATTCCTATATATATGGTCTTGATGATGATTCATATACATGGTCTATGATTTTGAATAAAGATTTTTCCTTTGCTTGTAAGTGAGCCTCTCGCCTCCTACCTCATTGAAATGACTTCGGCTAAACAAACGTTTATTTAAAGCTATTTATCGCGCAAGAAATGTTGAATGGCCGTTCAGACAGTGGAGTCATAAATCTGATTCAATTTTTCACTTCCCCACTCAATACGCGGCGTATTCTCGCCCCTTAAGAAAGCGTTATAATATTTCAAACCGGATTTGCGCTCTGGACCGTGAGTTCCTCCAGCTATTTAAGGACCGCACTTATTTCTGCTCATATTTTCAAAATTGGAAGGCCAATATTGGTGACGGATGCTTTTGAAAGTATCGGTTATGCTTCGCTTATTATTTTATGCTTCGCTGAAATATTTTTCTTGAGATATATTAAAATGAGACAGTACATTTTTCAGAGCCTCGTACCTAAGTGGTTTTATAAGTTTAAAATGAAGCGAGAGGTATCAGGTTCGAAACCTGGTCCGGACCATTGAATTGAAAATTATAATTTAATTTATAATTTATTCGGTCTCTGGAAGGGATTGACCATGGCCGGGCGAGTGTCTTAATACTGTCGCAACCATAGGAGTTATGTTTAATCATACGCTAACACACGGACATCTCACGGGCTCACAGAATAATTAGGGTAAAATGGTAGTTTTATTTGAAAAGGTATTTCTATTGTATTTCGCTGAGTGAATGAGGATATCAGAGGTCCTAAAAATGCCGGTTAAACAGCGTAATAAGCCAGCAGAACAATCAAAGCGCGGACTGGGGCGCGGTTATAGAAGACCCATCTGCTCCGTTATATGCTATCTTAAAAATCATCCTAGCTTGACTATGGATGCACACATCTATACTTATATTATAAAGCTGAAGAGTTTGTTTGTTTGAACGCGCCAATCTTAGGAACGGATAAAATTTTCCATTCTGCCTCAAATTAGTGAGTATACACACCTACAGATGAATTTACGTTAAATCATATGTAACATAAATTAGTTTACAGTCGCTGAAAGGATGGCTTCGACCTTCGTGTCTTCGGTCATAACATAATTATTTTGCTTCATTCAATTAAATTACGTCATACATACCCTTACAACCGTTTTAACATTCCGGTCCCAGTCTTTGAGTATGTCATCAATATCTTAAATTCAAATATTAAAGAACGAAGAACGAAAGAAAAGGTCTATTACCTGCTCGATGTTACACTAAATCACTACTTTCAGTACTGGGCTGTATGCCCTAACACAACTTTTACATTTATACATTAACCAACCATTCTGCACAAGCACCAACTGGTACCATTTAAAATAGCCAATAGTTTATAAATGAACCAAATATTGTAAATTTGGTGATAAATATTTTTTTTCACTCTATGAGTTACTTGTTGGTTCTTCTCGTAGAGGTATATCTTCCGAATCAATGTTAGCTTTACTAATAAACGTAAATCAACTTGCAAAAGTGCCCCTGATGGGATCTATTTGAGTAAACGAACATAAACTTCGGATTTTTATACCAAATCAAACAAATAAATAATGTAGTATCTAGTTTTTTTTATGTAATAGCGGACAACTGAGCAGGTGGGTCTCAATATGTTAAAAGAACACCGCCGCCTATGGAAAACCGCGCCACGGTCCGCGCATTAGTTAGTTGCTGGCTTTTTACGCTACTTAAGCGGCATTTTTAAGGGCTACCGTTATCCTCATTCACTCGGCAAACACAGTACAAGTACCGTTTCACGTTGAGTATTCTGTGAGCGCCAGCATATGCTTCAGCGTGGCTAGTTATGTGGTTATATATATATACCGACATAACACAACTAATATAATTTACTATCAATTTATAACTCGTAATATTTCCTGTAAATGGTTTCCCCAGATAGTTTCACGCGTAAACTTTATAAACATTATAATTTATAATACGTAAAGATGTGTTTGATAGTCTCGGAAAGACCTATAGTAAAGTAAGAGATATAGAATTGTCTGTTCTGACTTTACTCGCTTTTATAATGTGTCTCTTTACGTAAAAAACGAAATAAACATAATTCAAACTAGTTTATTGAAAACAATAACACTTAATTAATAAATTACATTCAGTATCTGGGTTGACAGTGGCAGAGCGTGTTTTAATACTGCCACAACCGTGGAAGAGCTGAAGCGTATTTTGACACATAAATTGGGCCGGCTCGTCAGAAGTGATACCACGGGTTCACAGAATACTCGACGTGAAATGGTAGTTGTACTTGAAACTCTCCTTTACATATACTCTCCTACCTCTCTTGTATTTCGCTGAGTGAATGATGATATCAGAGGCACTTAAAAATGTCGCTTAAGTGGCGTGAAAAGCCGTAAACATCACGTAATAGGGGGGACTGTGGCTCGGTTGTCCATGGGTGGCGGTGTTATCTTACCATATAAGACACCCACCTGCTCCGTTGTCTGCTACTATAAAAAGATCAGAGAACTCGTTACCCGTTAAAACAAAATATTCAATACGATTCTGTAATGTCGGTATTTGCACAAGATATTTAAGAATAGGAATATAATAATTATATATATATATATATACATAAGATTAGGCTTTATAAGTAATAAATATAACATAGAGTCTATTCTAGAAGCAAAGTCTATTCTAAATAACGCGGCATCACATTTCGTGCAAGACACAGATACTAATCGAATCACAAGTAGTAACAAGACTAACCCTGTTAGAGTTTGATTATTGGGATGACTTGGGGCTGCTGGATCGCCGCGCCGGGGCAAATGAAAACCACACGTTTTGGTTTATCTTGGCTAAGTAGTAATTGGATTTCCATTACTAGTAATGGTTTGGGTTCATAGATAAAATCTATTGAAGCTATGGGTCGGTCAGTACCTTACATTTCATATTGATATGGAATTTGGAGTCGCGATTACCTAAGCAATATAACCTTGCACTTGGATTATTACGATTCTTTGTAGTTGTAGACATATCTATACTGATATTATAAAGAGATTGTTTTTTTATTCTTAAGCGAACAACGGATTAGGTGGGTCTGCTATATGGTAAGAGAACATCGCCGCCCATGAACAACCGCACCACAGTCCGTACATTGGTTGTGTTGCCGGTTATTTACCACGGTTTTTATATTTATCAGAGTATTTTGTGAGCCCGTGGTATCACCACTAAATACAAACTGCAGAATATTAAGTAATATTAATTTTGAAAAAATTAGGAATTCTTACTAAACGGATTCGAAATGGCCTTGGGGACCTTCGAGAAAAGAGCGTAGACATTCCTTAAAGGGCGGCAACGCACCCGCGGATCTGAAATTGCTGGGGGTGTCCATGGGCGAAAAACCGTTTGCCCTAAGTGAGCCTCCTGCTCCTATACCACCGATTGTATTTACAAGAAACCGCTAATAATATAACACAAAGTATAAAAATTACTAAAAAAAAATAGTTAGTAAGAAAGGTAATGTGTGAGCGTTATTTTTATTATTTCTGATGTTTAAAAATCCGTGCGAGGCTGGGTAAGCTACTAGTATATTTTTATATATATATAGTATACTACATATATTTGATGCACTATATATATTCATTGTATGAGTTTTATAATACACATTGTATTCTCTTTTATTAACAAACATATTTAACCTTTATTCCGGGCCTTTCAGAGGATTAACAATAATAAAATATGATGTCTAGACATGAAACACAGATAGAAAAGAAAGAAGGTTTTCATTACAATTTAAAAATAAAAAAAATATCAAGTGAATAAAAAATGTAATCTTTATTTAGAAGCAATTTGTTTTGCTTCATTAATTTTCTAATGACTAGATATGTAGACCCGTGATTTTTGATTTTTCACACCTCAGCTCAGATTTCAATATCGAAGCCGAAAACCTATTTAAAAAAATATTTACTAAAATATGTATTTTTTTTAAAGTTGATGAAAGCTGATGCAAAAAACTCTTCGATACATGATGCCATAGGTAACGGAACATGGCATTTACGAATGACCGAATGAATCAGAATAAATAGTCCAATTAGATTTTATTCTATTCAAGAATCATTATTATAGTTTAGCGGGCAACGCAAAGAGCGGGTCTCCTTTATGGTAAGACATCATAGCCGCTCGTGGACCACTGCGCCAGTAAAACACAGTTCACATATTGTTTCACCTTTGTATTATTTGCGCCACTTCCAAACATGGAATCAATTTTAAATTAATATAATTTTTTATTCAGACCGAGGTTCGAACCCGACAGCTAGGAGGCTCTACGTGAAATTTGTATCTGAAATTAAATGTCCGATCTACGATTTATATCAACAATATTCTGTTAGAAACGACAAGAAAATCACGGTTTATAATAGATCGTCAGTTTCAATTTTCAATTCGTGCAGCAAAGATATGAAAACGGAGAGTATAATAAATGTTATTTATGCTAAAAGACGCTCCAGATACCTCAGGCTTGTTCAAGATTGCATTAAACATTCTTTGAATATGATTCAAAAGGATAAACATTAATTTTCATTTAAACCACCGCAAACACATTAGCTTAATGTAATGTAAATTGCACAGATAACAAAATGTAATTAAAGACTTGTCTATATATTTTGGATTAAAAACCGAAGGAATGTACTCGAAAAAACATAGATACAGAAAAGTTTTTCTGTATATCTCTTTATCTATTTGCTGTGTTTCATTCTGTCAGTGACACATAGAGATGGCGAGTCTACACGGCTCGCCCGAAAAGTCCGCGAGAAGCTATAAAGGCCTTATGCCAACAGCATTATGTAGTCATTAAGAAGAAAAACATACGTACAAAACAAGATAGACATAGGGACGTATAGAATTAAAAAAAAGGACCAAAAAAGAAAATGACTGCACAGAACTTTTTACTTAATATTCGTTAATTTGTTGTTTTGCTACGTCTTACAATTTTTCAATGAGATTCAGTGACGTTTTGTGAACAAACATGAATCGTATAGTATTTAGAGAATTACAAATTAAAAAAAAGATATGTACTAAAAGTATTATCTCATTCTGGTGGGTACGGAAATTCCACTTAATTTTGTAAAAAAACATGGTTCGTATTAAATTTTATTAAGATAATAATCATATATTTTGTATCCGTATAATCCGTACCGGATTAATGAAGAGCAAACTCTAAATATTTGTTTACATAGCAAGATAATATTGTTCATTTCATGTTATGCCGAGAAACGAAATATCTTCTTTATATAAAAGAAAAATATGAAAGTAGAATAAATAAAAAGTATCAAACAATTAAAGATAATTTGATTTTCTGTTACAGTTTTACTATGTATAGCAACAGAATATATTGAATCATGTATATACTTTCATATACACAAAATAAAAGAAAAACAACCTCATAAATTTATTAAACATCTTTCATTGATCCAATAAAATAAACCTTCAGCACGTCAAACTTCAAAAAATATTTAAGAGACAGGGAACCAACGGGCAGGTTGCTCATCTTGAATTAGTTATTCGCCGCCCATGTGCAGCAACATTTTTTAGCTGCCGGAGTGGTAGGTGAGAGATATACTCTCTTAAACATCTAGAATTAGTCATACGCCACGCACAGAACGCTGCATTTTTATGACACCATCTTTTGTGAAAGAGATACATACTCTTTTTAAATGCATCCCAGAATGTTGATGCGCGGTATAAACTGGCTTCAATCCACTCAATTATGGACAGAAAAACATCGAGGTGTTAGGGAAGAATAATTCTTAGCATACACGTATCGAATGATACCATAGACCAGCGATCCCGAACCTACTTCTGTCACAGAATCCTAGGAATTCAAGGGCAGTTTTACGATTAATAAAATAAACAGCAAAAAATCAGATTAGGTATTCATTTTATTATTATTAGCATACATGTATGGTCCAGAGATGACACCGCGGTATTCCATACATGTACGCGCGGATCCCTGGGTTTCGCGGACCATAGGTTGGAGAAGATTACCACAGGCACAGATGTATTTTTACCTCTTTTTTGGCGATTGATAAATGTGAAAGCATAGAAAATATAGCGCGTATGCATCTCGCAAAGTGGGTAAGTGAGCGCACTTCAACTGAGGCTTAATGACCGCACTAATGGTCGGCGACGGCCTCTTTTGTCGCAGCCTCCTCCGCGAACAGAGCCCATTATGTGACATTATAGAATGCAAAGCCTAACTTTGAAGAGCCATTTGTTAGGAAACATCAAAGTCTACATCGCTTATTCCATTTTTTACTGTCATATAAATACCGATGTATCTGTGCAAGTTTATAAAGTTGTATAAATTGAGAACGATTGGTTATTTTTGACAAAAGAATCTTTTCTTTCTATCTTTTTTAAGATCTCTTTTAATTGGTTTTAGATTTTTTTATAATGTGCTCTATCTAGATCTATTAAATGTTAAAACTACATGAAGGAGTGACTTTAAAATTTTAAAAATGCTGCTGAATTAATTATTATTTACAATTACTACGTTGTTTAATAATTATCATTTTACACCCGTGGGAGAGCCATGCTGAAGCATTTGTGGACGTAGTAATTGGGACGGCTCGGCCGAAGTGATAACACTGGCTCACAAAACACTCAGCATGAAATAGTAATTATACTTCTACTATTTTTCGCGGAGTTGATGAGGATTTTGGCAGGCCCTCAAATATGCCGCTTAAGTGTCGTAAAAAGCACACAACCAATGCGCGGACTGTGGCGCGGTTGTGCATGGGCGACAGTGTTCTCTTACCATTCCTCTTACATCATGAGAAAGATTAACTTTATTACCTCATATAGGTTTGTATATAGTTTGTAAACAAATTAAAACGTTGCAAGACTATTGTGAATTATATATAGTATAAGCCGACCTTTAAAAAAGGTTCACGTGAACCTCAAGATACCTTTGTAAGGATCACTATTACTTTCGCAATATATGTATGAGTGGAATGTTACTTTGAATAGGTCCTTTCATATTTGGAAGGGATTGCTACATCTCTGAATATTTCTCTTTGCGTCTTCCTGGTATATAAATCCTACATATAACAAAATAATAAAAGATTATATGTTATACTCATAACTACCATTAATTAAGCTATTAAACAATTAACTATGAACACTAACAATAGTGAAATAGTATATGTGCTTAAAACGGTGCTTCTACTGTGTATCGCTAAGTAAGTGAGTATACCCGAAGGATCTTAAAAATGCCCTTTAAGCGTAAAAAGTCGGCAATACTACCATTGCGTGGACTATAGCATGGTTTCCGGCGATGTTCTCTTAGTATATAGGAGACCCACTTGCACCATTGTCCGCTATACCATAAAAAAAGACAAATATTCAAATCTATTTTCTAATTAACTACAGACGAAAGGCGTAAAACAGAAATATCTTTTTTATTATATTGCGTAACTCTCTGTAAAGTCAAGCATATGATGTAATCTTATGTTATTACTTATTAAGTCTGTATTTTATAGTCTGTAATTTCCCTTCTTAGATGAATAGGCGATGCATAAATATAGATATTGCGATGAGCCATTGTTGTCAAACGTTGGGATAGCTAAATTTAATTGCCATTAAACTCAATAGACGAGAGTCGTAAATTCTAGTCGTGAATCTGAAAAATGCGATTTCTCTCTCATCGAAGCGATTTTTCAATAAACGGAAAAATCTAACAGTAAATCACGCGTCCATTCAAGCTTCTCGAAAGCCTTAGAAGAAACGTAAAAGTTGACTTTGATAATTCTTACATCAAAAACGGATAAAATTCACTAAACCAACTAAACAACACCCATATATACCATTGCACTTAAGTTATTTATTGTTTTACGAATATCTAATAAGTAATCAGTTTATCAAATAAAATTAAATCAATGCCAGTAACATATAGAGATAGTAGTAATGATTTATCAACTTTAAACAGAATGTAATGCACCGTGCTTTGTAAATAAAGTTTGTTTGTTACAATGCATTTGCTGTATTATCTATTAATATCAGGGGAAATGAAACGAATAAAAACTAATCGACGTAATAATGCTATTTATCTTCCTCCTAGTAACTTATTACTTGGAGGTTCCTGACTGTTCTCGGATTTCGACGAGTTCGTAAGAGTAATTGATGTTAATGTAAGTGTATTCTATATGAATAGATATATGATTTGTTTATATTTTAAACATATCGTAAAGTATCGTCTAGATATTTGTAATTTCACAGACTGGAGTTTATTTAAAGCATTTTACGTCATTTACTACCACTGTGAAATCATCTGTATATAGAGATATTTCTCGAACACGACTAGGGTAGCTAGAGAGCGTAGGTAACTATCTCTTAAAGGCCAGCAACACACCCTGCTCGGCTAGGAGTATCCATGGCCAGTGGACTATCTATCCTAGATAAGAATCTGGCTCTTTTGCCTCTCAATTTGTATAAAATTTATTTGTACATCCTGAAATAAATAAGACTATATAATAATTTAAAAGTTTAGATTTACATATGGACTGAAAAATGTATTTCCTGTTAGTTAATAATTTTAATCGTTTATACTGCAAATATGTAATACATTTACATGTATTAATTAAATATAAATTTATACATATAAATAATTTAATTAAATTACTTTTACATATAGATAATAACCGCCTCGAATAATAAATACAATCTACCTGTTTCAGTGTGACGTTTTCAGGTACAAAAATACATCTTTTTTATAGTAGGGCGGACAACGAGCCGTCGGGTCTCCTATAATAATAATCCTAAGTAAAATGAAACCGAATAAAACTAAAGCATTAGACCGTATACGGCCAGCTACGGCGCACGTATTCACCGGCGATTGCACGTTCAAAAACTATAAAGCTTTTAATGTAGAACGCTCACTTCAAATAGATTTATGAGCTTCTATAGCACGATTAATAAAGCTTCTACAGAATTATTTAACGTGGTTCTGAAAGGATAAACACACCGCCGATGAAATATTGAATTTTCATGGTAATGCACATTCATAAACCCCAAAATCTGCACTGTATAATTCGGCAGCTCATTAATACTAAATGTATCGCGATATAAGTCTTATTATTCTTTAGCGGACAACGGAGCAGGTGGGTTTGTTATATGGTAAGAGTCCGTGAACAACCGCGCCACAGTCCACGCATCTGTTGTGTTGCCGGCTTTTTACTCCGCTTAAACGGCATTTTTAAGAACCTTCAATATCCTCACCCATTCAGCGAAACACAGAGAAGCACCATTTCAAGTACAACTACCATTCCACACTGAGTATTCTGTGAGCCCGTGGTATCACTTCGGACGAGCAGACCCAATTAGTACGTCAGCATGGCTCTTCCACGGGTTAAATTAAAAATTTGATATATAACTAGATAACGAAATTCTTGTTACTTTAGGTTTGGGAGATATAATTATTTATAAGATATATATATATATATATAATAAATATATGTTTTATTTTAGTAAGAATATAACCCACCTAGCAAGTTATTATTATAGAAGGAAAACCAAGTCCATAAGCGTGGCAAACAAAATTGCCGTGTCCATCGATTCTCGGGTTAACAATAAATACAAGTTATTTGTTAGCACAAAGCATTGTATTGCGAATACAGCAAAATGTGGTACGAAAGAATAATATATTGCTACCTGGATCAGTTGCGCGCCACGTTGCGTCTAGGGACTCGTTTGAGAAGATTGTTGAATCAACCAATTTGACCGTACCATCTTACACCATTTCTCCACTTATTTGATTTAGATAGCAATAGAAAAGCTTTCGTCTTTTATAATTAATTGCCACTACGCATCTGCATCAACGTGCAACGTGGTCGCTTACGATGGGTCTGATGGAGAAGCTCAGAGTCACTCAGCGTGCTATGGAGAGATAAAATCAGAAATGAGGTTATCCGCAGCCGAACCAAAGTAACCAACATTGCCCGCTGTATTAGTAAGTTGAAGTGGCAATGGGCTGGCCACATCGCTCGACCAACCGATACCCGATGGGGAAGAAAGGTTCTCGAGTGGCGACCGCGTACCGAAAAACGCAGAGTGGGACGCCCCGCCACGCGATGGAAAGACGATCTCACGAAGGTCGCGGGCAACCGCTGGATCCAGATCGCTCAAGATCGTAAAAGGTGGGCGTCTTTAGGGTAGGTCTTTGTCCAGCAGGGGACTTGATAGGCTGATGATGATGAGCAAGGAAGTTGTATGTTACAGGTGGCTGTCTCCCAGAGTATAAGTAGCGGCTCCTTTCACACTTTTATAATTGAATTAGAAAACGAATTATAATATTGGCTCTTATATTGTTAAGCTAATTTAGTCAAGTTAATATCTAATAGACTTTAGATAGAATTTTCGGGACTCTGCGAGATTGATACGTATTTCTTATCGAAAATTGTATTTCTATTATATTCGATAGTTATTATTTCAAAGAGAGTCTTCAGAGTCGAAAGAATTTGTTCATTACTAGAAACCGTATAGCGTTTGCAATATCAATTTGGGTATCAGTAGCGTTTTAGTTGTGACATTGTTGTATGAGCATACAATATAGTTCATTTCATTCGGATAGAGTGTAGCAAGCCATCAGCGGATGAATTTTTAAAACCACTTCACTTTTATCAAGGAGTATTTTTTATATTGACTCTAAACTCTTATTGGAAATGTATGTACTGTAGTATACCTACATAATAAGATGTATTTTATACTATAAAAAATAATCGCTGAATATATTGCTAAGCGCAACTCTCGAGAACAGCTGCACCGATTTCGCGAATTCTTTTTTAAACTTTTCTCGAAGCACGAGGATGGTTCTTATATAAAGGTTTATTTTAAAAAATTCTCGAAAAATTCTAAATACAACACTTTTATAATCTCCAACATTCGAGTTTGCGGGAAGGCAAAAAAAATCCGAATCGCTGAAGATTTATAAATGGACCTGGTTGGTCGCCTACCGGGCGGAAGACGTGTGCCGTGTCAACTAGTTTATGAAGATTGTAACTTTTAAGCGTCTCGCCTACTAGGAATTGAAAAATATCTCCATAAAAAGTTGAAATAGGTAATAGATACATAAATTTACTTTAGGCCTATCTTTTCGCTTTGCCGATAATTTTAATTATCGCTAATCCCGCTGCTTTATGTAAGACTCGACTCGGATGAATACTAGCGGAGTTGAACGCAATTGGGTGATTAAGAGCGTTAGCCGGCATCCATTCGAGATAGACAGCACCGTCAATCACTATTTAATACCAAACTTTCGTAAAATTAGGATTATTGTCCATAGACAATATTATTATAATAGATTTATATAATCTATATTTAACAGCGTTCATGTTACCCGTGTAAAAAATCGTGTAATAATTTTTTATGTTTGGTGTAACTGTCTGTGGTGTGGTAAACGATTTTCATTCTCATTTGTAGCTTAAAGTATTGCCTGTTTGAGTGCATCAAGGGTTGAAATTAAGAGTATTTTCAATTAAAGATATAAAGTTATCAAGACCCGTTGTATGGATTCCTCAATCATAAATCCTATGAAAGTTCTATGTTTTTAATGAACCTTTTTATTATAATTGTTATATTTTTAATGAACCTCAAAAATGCAAAAACTTTATTCTCCTACTAAATTGTCATTCCCTGATGACAAACTGATGATTGTTAGAAGATCATTCTCAAACGAATAATTGTGCTTGAGAATAATCTTCTCCAGTTAAAATTAGCACTGTAAATCTACACTAGTTGCCGTTAAAAATGATATTGTAATTGGTTCTAATTTCTATATAAACAACAATTTTTGATTTGATTGAAATGACAAACGAAAAGGTAAGTTATCCAATATCATTTAATTTAAATGGTAATTGTAGTGATCCCACGTCCAAATACGCTGTTAATAAGAACATGACATCTTCATTGTTAAAACATCTATGTATAATCCTGTTACCTGTAGATACATACTTCTCATTGTGTTTTCTCTATATAATATATTTAGTCTTTGGTTCAAATATTGGTTCCAGATTGTAATTTGTATCTCGCTTAGGACTTTGTTTATATTCTTGCTCGATTCTCAGTCGTTATTTATGTAAATATCATTCATGGCAAAATTGTGATCGCTATTCACCGAAGCCAAAAAATAAGAAAAAAAATATAGATTATAACTATATTAAAAATAAAATAATTCCATATGTGAATCCTTAAAAGGCAATCTGTAAATGAATTGTTGGACCTGTTGAATTAAACGCTTCACGAAACGGCTTTTCGCGAAATAGGCAAAACAGAGAATTCGGCTAACATACTGATGTTTTCATGTTTCCCGTTGCACGAGTGATTGATGCGCTGACCGCTTTTATATACTTTTAAACTGCTCAGTTACAAACTGACCGCACAAATGTTTATCTAGATCTTTAGCTCGCACTTTGGCTTTTTTTGATGTGGCGTCATTGCTTCAACCACGAAGGGGTCTAGTGAAATGGTTAGGCAATGTAAGTGGCATTTTTTCATCTCGGAGATACGGACAAAATATTTACGAAAATCTAACTTTATTGCAGTTAGAATAATATCTTTCGCTACAGTAAATATTTATTGATATGTCTTAAATAATGGCCTGTTCGCAAGATATATATTACAGTCTAGTTGTTTTAGGCCATAAAGAGGTTTGTTATGAGTTTCAACAACAAATTAGTTTTACATTTAATATAAAATGTATAATATTTAATTAAACAGGCCGTATGTGTAACTGCGGTATGTAAATCTCTCGGTTCTCCACGAAGAATTGTTAATAGTATTACCGTAAAGAGTGATAAAAGGGGCTCGCGAAGAGGTTCATACTCAAACCGTAAATATACAGCCGGGAATGTTATAAGCTATTCCATTAAAGCCTTCACAACAAATGGAATTTGGGACTCTCAAATATATAAACGAATATTACTTAAAAAGCAGATAAGTTGTTGGACGTGTCCGAGTGGTTCGGATTACATTTACTTATTATTGGTACCGGATTCGAACTCTGCTTTGAATAAAATTTATTCGGTCTTTGGAAGGGCTTGACAGCGGCAGTGTGAGTGTGTTAACACTATCTTACCTGTGGAAGAGTCATCCATAAGCTGACGAACTAATTGGACTGGCTCGTCCGTAGTGTTACCATGAGCTCACAGAATACCATCGTGAAACAGTACTTGTACTGTGTTTGAGTAAGTGATTGAGGATATGGCAGGAAATAAGAATAAATAAGAAGTAATTATACCGTCCAAGCGGCGGATTGAGTAACAGATGTCCATGGGCGGCGATCAAGAGATCACTCTTCAGATCGTCGTTGGCGGGTGTCCGCCTGCTACATTGGCCGCTATACAATAAAAAACGTGGTAGATATTATTTCACTGATATTGTACTATGGTAGTTTAATTTGAGAAAATATTTTTGTATGTTCAGGTAATATCATCTTATTGACCGTAAATACTATTTCATTGTAATATCATAATTATATAAATAAGTTATCACTAGAATTACATAAACAAATATACTCAGAAAATTTAAATTATTCCTTTTCCAATTAAAAACTTTATCAAAATTAATCAATATTAAGTATAATTTACTTTTACATCGCAGAATTTTTCTAACACGTGTGTATATCACATAGTAAAAGTTACCGCAGATAATATATGCGGTATAAATGCGTAATAGTATAAAAAGAGAGAGGCTCTTGGTAATAAACAAACGTAAGCCCTGTGTCATAAATTACAGAAGATAGTTCGCTATTTAAATTCAAGAGATGCGTAAATGGTTGGTTCCTTTGATTTATTAACATTGGGCCGGCGCCCGTGAACGACAATAGGTTATGAAATGAATAGAAACCCAATGGCTATGTTAATAGTAGAGAGAGTGCGGCTCGGCTAAGTGTGGCTCTTTAGTAATGAGAGGCAGACATGAATAATAGGCAGTTTTACCCGTGAGAGAGCCATGCTGAAGCATGCTGGCGCACTAATTGCGCTGGATCGTGATTTTACAGGCACACAGAATCAGCTACCAGCAGGGGTATTTCCAAACCAATACGACTTGGGAACCTTTAAGAAAAGTGCGTAAACTTTTCTTAAAGGCCGTTAACGCACCCGCGGCTCTGCAAAAGCTGGGGGTGTTCATGCGCGGAGGAATGCTTACCTTCGGTAAGCCTCCTGCTCGTTTGCCACCGTTAATATAAAAAGAAAATCAGTGTAAAACTGTTTCGCTGAGCGAGTGACGACTTCGGAGGCTTGTGAAACTTATATCGCTCAAGCGCTGTAAAAAGCCGGCAACACAACCAAACGCGAATCTTTTACTATAAAGCAGACCCACCTTCTCTTTGCCCACTATACTATAAAAAAAATCGTAAATTCTCTTATATTTCAGAAGCTGAATAGTTAATGTGTAAAAAAGATGAAGAGTTCGACAAGCAAAAAGAAATAGAGAATTTTTCAAAGAGAGTTGAGGTCAATTCTAGCTATGCATCAATTATTGCCTCGCAAAGCAGTAGCTCCTATTTGCGATTCCATATGAGCACAACAGTGGGGGTAAGTTAACATACAGTGAATAATTCATGAATTCATAGGTGTTTGGACGTGTTCAAATATTACTTAAATATTTATATTATTATGTCTTCAAAGCAATCTACGTAACGCACACATTTTCATGCAAATATCAAAAAATTTGCTTTTGAGGACGCCGATAATAATAACTACGCAGTTACTATACAGCCAAAATAAAATTGCCTCGATTTTCATGTTCTCGTACATGCAGGCGAATTTAATATGGTTTTTGTACGGTTTTATTACCTCTTAGACATACTATTTCTATATTAGTCTATATGCTTTCTATATTCATATTATAAAAATGAAAATATTTCTATATTAGTCTATATGCTTTCTATATTAATATTATAAAAATGAAAACGTTATTTGTTTGTTTAGAGTGAATAACGCTCCAAATTTTCTTGATATTGTGAAAAAATTTTCACTATGTGAAAAAATATATTAATTTAGAAATTTTAGGAAACTCACTTAAACCTCGATAATAAAAGTATCAACTTATGTAAAAAAAAACCTAAAAATGCGTTGCATCACGTGCGCTGCAAATCCTATTGCTTATATGTAGAACAAAATAATTTAATACGACGTTGCAGAACATATAATTATCTACAAAAATATCTCAACAGAATATGTCACAGTAAGTCTACTTTTATTAAACAAAAATTACTCTGTAATAATTTATATGGCAAAACAACAATTTTGGAGCAGCTAGTATTAAATAATTGTTAACAAGGAATTTGAGAGACTTTTGTACATATGCCATCACTTTCTATGAATCTAAAATAATAATAATGATATTAATTATAATAATAATGTATATTTACTTCTAACCTTATTCAGGGCAACCAAAGATAACAGAAATATACAGTAATAGAATCGACCCATCCCAGTTTCACTAAAATATGATACGGGCCCTTGATTTCATTCAGTAGAAACGGTATTGCTTGAAATATGATTTTGTACAGAAATTCAATCTCGAGTCTTAATGGACACAGTCTACTTATAAATTAAACTTAAGTTTCGAGTTTAAAACATGGTCTGAACCTAAGGGTACTTTGAGTAAAAGAAAGTTATAATTCAATCTATTAGCGGTCGCTCGGTGTAAGTAAATTAAAAAAGTAAAAAATATTTTTATTTATATAGACTTTATGCAAACACTTTTAAATCATCGAAACAAAACAAATTTTAACGTTATATTACAATTTACCACCAAAAAGGTTAGCACATTTATCACTGAATGTGTTGCTAAGCACAAATCTCGAGAACATCTGAACCGATCGCTACTTCCTTTTTTAGCATGTTTTTCAAAGTACAAGGACAGTTCATACGCGGAGATCAATTTCAAAAATTTCCTGAAAAAGCAAAAATAAAATATAACTTTTCTATTCATCTATACAAACGATTCGTACTAATGCTTAAAAGACAATTTGAACTTTAATACCATGACGTAAAGTTAAATGTTAGTGAATAGGTTCCGGGAAGGCAAAAAAATTGGTTTTAGAAATAGGAATATATGGGTTGTTTAACGTAAACATTTTCTAACACTGAATTAACAATTATCTACCACAAAATCCTATTTTTAATATAAATATTCTAATAATAT
>DWCF01002786.1:0-22348 GCA_018230265.1 Delias oraia | reverse complement strand
AACGAAGCAGTAGAAATGTTTCACGCTGAGTATTCTGTGAGCCCGTGGCATGACTTCTATATTTTCTTATAGTATGGTATGGTAGTCTGTGGTGAAATGAGATTTGTTGTCCTTAAAATGGAAAAGTTAAAGTTTACGTTTCTAATAAAGCCTTATACATAAAATTAATACATAAAAAGCCAAATCACATCACATTAACTTCAATTGCCACACAAAACGACAAATATTTCTTGATTCCGGAAGAGTTTCAAGCGGTTTCACAATACCACAAAAATATAGAAGGGGCTAAAGCTTTTGCTACTGTAAAAAATACATTGAAAAGACATCAGACCAGAAATAAATGGATAAAGATGACGGAAGATGTATTAGAAGCATATTGAGGTGAGGCTGAAAATACGATTTTAGAAGACCAATTTCTTGAGGAAAGTACAAGAACAGACAGATATTTGCAATACTAAGAACATAGAAGAACCTTTAATTAAAATATTAGATTTTTTTTAGAAAATCAACAGCACAAAGAAAAGAAAAGCATAAAAGAGTTAGCTGACAGGTTTGTGACTGAAAAATTTGATGGAAAGACTATGAATGCTGGAAACTTTAGAAAAAGAGTGTATGAGGTTTAATATTATAAAAGACGAAGTAAAAATAGAAATATTCAGATTATTTCTTGAGAAATATGGTGCTGATTGGTATTCTTCAATGATGGTTAAACATGGTTTACAGTCAGAGTGGTCCAAATGGAAATCAAATTTTTTGTATACCTATTCTAGTAAAGGTCTACAAGCAAATATGCTTTTTTTTAAATGTTACTCAGGATCTTTATTAGAATATGCTACTAAAAAAGATTTTTTTTGCTAGAAGTAAGAAAAAGTATAGATCTAGGAATCCTTATTGATATAATTGGTGCTGGCTTACCAGATTTTGTAACAGATAGACTAGATAAAGATAATTGAACAAACAAAACACTTATTAAATGAACTAGGCAACTTGAAACATCTGGTAACAAAGAAGAAATTTTTAAAGAAAAAAGAAGATAATACTAAACACATTAAAGAAAAATGTAGTATTTGAGAAAGTTCACAAAGAGGTGTACCTTATTATTCAGAAGATTCCTGTTGTTTCAGAACAAAAACAAATGGTGGAAAAGAAAGAAATAATAAAAATATTAAACACATTAATAATTCAGAACTGGAATGTAAATTGCAGTGTAAAGACTCCAAAAAACTAATTGTGCCGCTGTTAATAATTATATATATATATATAATATTATTAGATTTATATTTTTATTTATAATTTTAATAAACATGGACAATAATTATATTTATTTTAATAAACATAGCACATCTAAATTAACATACATTCATAAATAAATAAAAAATATTCAGCAAGACTTTGTTGTATGAAATAGCAAAACTCTACAAACAATACTTAAATTTAAAATAGTATAAATAAACCTATTTTTTTTCTATGGGGTTGTCATTAATTTGATTAAATATTTATTTGCTTTTTGGCAACGCTTGCAAAAAAGTAATTACTATAGATTTAACTTAACAAAATTTCGTTTTTAATTTAAGAATCATAAACCAGTTATTATAATTAACATTTGACTTTTAAATATTTCTGAGACGTAATTGTATGGATCATGCTTTTAAAATGGTTTTTTTTTCAACTTTATCTCTACATACAATTATATTATAAAAGAAGATTAGGACTAATTTATGTTATTCTGTGATTATGCAATTCAAATTCAAATATATTTATTGAATTATGGCTTCAATGTAGCTTTTATGAACCTACTACCAATTCAGAAAAAAATTAGCAGAGAAAAATCGGTAAGAAACTATGCTGTAATTTTTTTCAAATTAAAATGTAACACAATTAGTCCTTAAGTCAAGTAATACAATCGTTATTGAATTTCCAACCCACACAGACATCTTTGTCTTGAATGTAAGTTTTATTTATATTATTTTAATAAGTTTAATTAGTTTTCTTGTTACGCTATAGTATGATTACTTTCTAGAAAATAATACTGTATAATCAAAGAGACAGAAGACACACAACAAACTACTATGGAAATTAAGACTTCGATAATTTATCTAATTTTTTCGTTATGCTGTACTATAAAACACTAATGTTGCTTTTTATTGTGAGAACAATACGCCAATAACGCTATACAATATATTTTTTTTTCAGGCTCTTTGGTTGATTGATACATATCGCCACTTCAGAACCCCGTATGTTGGTATATGGCTATTTTGGAAACCGACCCTGATTATCAATTCACCAGAAATTGCAAGAAATATACTAATAAAAGACTTCAACAATTTTAAAAACAGATTCATAAAACCGGGAACTTTTGATGCGTTCAAACATAATTTGTTTGTTGTTAATGTACGTTACTAATTATCACATTTATTTCATCATCATCAGCCTATCAAGTTCACTGCTGGACATAAGCCTCCCACAAAAAACGCCCATCTATTACGATCTGGATCCAGCCCGCCATACATGGGGTTTTGCCTTAATCACCACGCTTGGCAGGCGGGTTGGTCATCGCAGAACATCTGCTGTACTCTATCCCGTCTATTTAATACAATATAATTAATATACTCAAAATCTAACTACTATTGTTATGTAACTTGGTTTATCTATTAGTAATAGTCTTAACAATATTAAAATAATTATACTATATCTAAAGCAATTATTACGACTTAATACAGAGGTTTGTCGCGATGCATTACATGTATTTATAGAGCTTTTTGTTACAATTTCTGTTTAAATCTAAGTGATTTTAATAAACTGATTAAATATGCCGGTTACAAATATCCTATATAATATAATTTTTACGCTTTAAGGATCCAACGTGGTCAACTATACGGCGTCACCTGACATCAATATTCACTTCCTCAAAGCTAAAGAATCTACAAAGTCTCTTTGACTTGAAATCCAATCAACTGGTTAAACGAATTAAAAATACTGAAGATACAACTAATCTCGAGTTAAAGGTTAGTTTATTTTTCTTATATTTATCTAATAAGTCTTCAGTTTTATCTATAAAACATTTTAATGAGTTAATTGATACTTAAAAATGTATTGTTTGGTGGTAAACATCCAATGTTTGTTAAATTGATAAAAGGAAAAGGAACGAAGAGCCGACCTGTTGCAAATATACTTTGTTAACGTTACCAATACCAAAAACGGGCTCACATAATAATCAGCGTGAAACGGTACTTGTACTGTATTTTGATGAGTGAGTGAAAAGTGGAGGCCATGAAATTATACCGCTTATGCACCGTAAAAAGGCCGCCAACACCAAGGCGCGGTTGTCCGGACGGCGGTGCTCTTACCATATATGAGAACCCACCTGTTCCGTTGTCCGCTATACCATCAAAAATACTTTGAACAGGACGCACATAAAAGTGAACTTAATTCATACAAGGGTGTATTAGTATGTAAATTTTATTGCTTGATAGCCATGAATTCTTTATTTCAAACGACTTCACATATTGTGTTCAATTGTAAGACATTGTCATAACTTTTTGTTTTCTGAGGAAAGACAAAGTTATTCAAAATGGTGTATTGGTAAATAAGAATAATAATAACACACATCTATATATATAATAATAAAACATCTGACCAAATAATTTTGAGCATATTCGATTTTAGATGCTTTGCTCAGATTATACTACAGATCTAATTGCGACTGCTTCCTTTGGAGTGAATACAACTGCCACGCTGACAGGCGAAGATCCTATAAGAATCGTTACAAAGTCCATCGTCAATTTCGATTGGTACAAAGGTATTAGCTGGTGCACCATATTCTTTTTTCCATCACTGGCGCAATTGTTAAAGTAAGTACCAAGAATCACAATTATTTATAAAATACATATTATAACTGGGTATCAATTAAGGTTTCATCATCACCAGTCACTGCCATAAGTAATATTAAGTCCACTGCTGGACATAGGCCTCCCCCAAAGACGCTCACCTATTGCGATTTTGAGCGATCTGGATCAAGCGTTTGCCCGCGACCTTCATGAGATCGTCTTTCCATCGCGTGGCAGAACGTCCTAATCTGAGAACCTTCGCCCCTCGAGAACCTTTCTTCCCCATCGGTTGTCGGTTCGTCGAGCGATGTGGCCAGCCCATTGCCATTTTAACTTACTAATACGGCTGTCAATCGGGGTTACTTTGGGTCGGCTACAGATAACCTGATTTCTGATTTTATTTCGCAGCGTTTTGGTTAATTAAGGATTGATTTGGATATAAATACTATTTATTTTGTACATCAGCAATAAATTTGTTGTTTAGATTTCGAATCTTAGCGCAATCGACTGAAGAGTTCTTCAAGAAACTCTTTCGAACATACATGAAAAATAGAGAAGAAAACGGAAAGAATCATAGCGAGACAAAAGATTTAGTAGATACCCTGCTTCATTTGAAATACATTGGTTTAAAAAATGTGAAAGGTATGTCGTTCAGATTAATATCAGTGACTTTCTGTTTTAACGTCTTACTAATTATTTTATTATAATTCATAACAATAAAAAGACAGATATATTTGTATATTTACTTGAATTAATTTCTTACGGGACAAAAATAGTTATTTATTATGAAATAAAATGTTGCAACAAAGTGTTTTTTTTAGAAAACATAGATGATATCATAATCGGTCAGGCCTTAGTTTTTCTAGTGGGAGGCTTTGAAACGACAGGTTCAGTTTTGAGTTTTATATTATATCAATTGGCTTATCATCCAGAAATACAGGTACCTACTGAATTTATTATGTTTTTATTTCATTTTTCAAAGCAAATCAACCACCCTTACTTGTGAGCTTCATCGAATAAGGAATAAACTAATTCTGATTTGAATCCGCGGAAACCATGTTCCGCATGAATAAAATACAGAAATGTGTATGTTCTACAACAGATTAAGAAATTCCATTTTTCTATTTAAATATCACATAGAAAGAAATATCTTTATTTTTTTTTGTTATCTTTGCTCTCATGTAAGTAGAATCTAATACGTAAAACTTAAGAGTAATATTCTTAAATGTATAATTTTAATCTATTATTGTCATAATCTGTTCGAATAATAACATACAGTGTAAACTCCATGTAACGTCCCTCGATTTAACGACAAGCTCCCTAAAGCGTCGAAATCAATTGGCTTTAGGTGTAAGCTTGTCTTCCATCCACCTTTTCTTCTCTCTAATTAACGACAACTCTTTATAACGCTATAAAATGCACAGTCCCTTCAGTATATAGAGTTTACACTGTATTTGTCTTTTATTTTTTACTTATAACTAAGTATATATTTTTACTTTTTTCGTAAATCTTTACGTTGTTGAGAGATATATTGTGTAACAATATCGTCCATGCATGTACAACCTAAATGGTTGCTTATCATTCGGTCTCTTAATTTTAATGACACTATAAACTGATGTACTTTATGATTTCCAGGAAAAAATATATACAGAGTTATTAGAGGCTAAGAAAAAAATTCCTGATGGATCGTTGGATATTAACATTCAAGCTGAATTGATATATCTCAATTGTGTTCTTAAAGGTAAATAAAATTAATCTGAAGTTGCTTATATTGAAGATTTCTACAATGAACTTAATGCTCACCTGTGTGCATTTTTATAATATCAGACCAAATGTGTACATAATTGGTATCGAATTGAATAATTAAAAAAATTATCATCTTGTGGGTCATAGTTCTTAATATAATAACACAATAAATAATTAAAAATAATAAGATATCGTATAGAAGTAATTATACATCAACGACACATAATTCTTATTTAAAATATTGGAGATAAAATTTAGTAACAATTATACTTTTAAGAACTTATACAAGTATTCCAACCTAAATTATTACATATATACATATTTGCTAGTGTGTATGTTCACGAAAAAAATATTGTTAGGATCTAATGTAGTAGATTATGTACACTATAAAATATAACTATACTCTTCAAAATGTAATTTAACACTTAGTAATATAACTTTATTAAAAAAGATTATTAACATTTCAGAATCTCTACGTATGTATCCCCCTCTATCTTGGTTGGATAGAGTAGCTCTAAATGATTATAAAGTCGACGACAAGTTAACAATTCCCGCTGGTACCCCAGTTTATGTGAACGTGATCGGAATGCATTATGACGAAGAATTCTTTCCTGACCCTAACACCTTTAACCCTGACAGATTCTTACCGGAAAATGAAAAAAATATGAAACAGTTCACCTACAAGCCATTCGGAGATGGACCAAGAAATTGTATTGGTCAGTATGCTCCTGCTTCCCATTTCTTGTTGCCTAAAAAGAGAATGAGATAGTGTGTCCTATTCGTTGAAATTCCAAGGAGACCTTTTCTTCAAGAGGTAGCAGTAACAATAAATCCTAAAATTGCTACATTAAATAGATATTAAATTTTATCATGTGGTTTTCACCGAGGAAATAGAAAAGTTTTGTCTTAAGAAACTTCTTTAAAATTTTCTCAAAGGATTTTAAAATACATATTTAAAAAATGTAAGAAAAAAGTATTTGTCGAAATTTAATTTAATTATTTTCAGGAAAGAGATTCGGAGAGATATCTTTAAGGAACGCACTTTCGAATTTGGTATTAAATTTCATATTGAAGCCTGTACCCGGAACACCAGAACCTTCCGAACTGAAATTTGAAACAAGACATATATTCTTTGTTGCTGGGGAATCCCTTTACATAGATTTCGAACAAAGATCTTCTACTTACTAAAATAAAACATATTTTTAAATTTATTGCTTCTTTCACTAAACGACCACAACAATATATCGTTACTGTATTAAAATAAAATCTATACAGCTTCCAAATTTCTCCTTAAATACTGAGTTCGAAGTCCTGACGCAATAAACCAATATGTAATACGTAGACACAGAAGCATAATTAGACATACGTGTACATAATAGGTAATAAATAATTATTTATAAAATAAGAAGTCATGCTATTATTCATGTAATAGGTTTGATGATTGAATAATAATTACACTTATTAACTTAATATGAAAAGTGAGCAATTTTATAAAGTACTACTTATAACGACACTTAAAGAATAATTTGTCCCTATATAATATAATGAATGATGCTGCATTGCAGTGAGATTTTTTATAAATTAGCGATCAACAACATATAACATGGAATTCGTTCGTGGTTCAAACATACCTATGATTGAACCAGACACAAAAAAAGGTATAAATAAATGTGAAATTACTACAAAAACTACAATTGTCATATTTAAGCAACCCCGACAAAAACTATCACAATATTTATGAGCACAGCTAAAGATAACAGTGTAAGACAGAATTCAATACAATTTCATATTATGTTAATACTTGGGTCGGATCTGATCATAGCAATAAAGCCTGCCAGGCTTGCTGAACGTGTCGTGATTTTAACACATTAATAATCTAGCAAAATGTTAAGTATCTTAATAATTATAATACTTTTTTGTTTAATCACATGGGTTTATATTGCTTGGGTAGAAGTGAAGCAATTTTGGAAAAAACGTGGAGTACCCCATCTGCCACCACATCCAGTTTTAGGCAGTCTTACCTTTTTGTTACGGAAAAATCCTGTGAGTTTTTCAAGAAAATATATTTATTGGGTCTCAATTCAGGTGAAATGAAATGAAGGTCCTTATTATTATTATTTTAATACCAAAAAAATTAAATACCAAGAATATATTTGATATTAATTTACCTCCTATTAAAATGTTGTTTAAATAACAATAACGAGATTTTATCATTTAATATTACTGTATTAAATTACAAATATAAGATAAATAATATGTTGTTTAATTGTAACAGGGAATATGGATGAAAGATATGTACAATAAATTTAAGGCTCCATACGTCGGCATATGGTTGTTCTGGAAACCAGCCCTTATCATTAATTCACCAGAAATAGCAAAGAATGTGCTCGTCAAGGACTTCGCATACTTCAAGGACAGGTTTTTGAGCTCCGGCGCTTCAGATCCGATTGGCGGCTTAAATTTATTTACAACAAACGTAAGTTATAATTACAATTTATTTTTTATAATATATTTTAGTCCTTAGTCGAATCGTTGAATGCAGTCAACAAGTCATTTTTTTTATTCAATAGCAGACAACGGAGCAGGCGGGTCTCTTGTATGGTAAGAGAACACCGTCACCCATGAACAACCGCGCCAAAGTCCGTGCATTGGTTGTGTTGCCGGCTTTTTACGCCGCTTAAGCGGTACTTTTAAGGACCTACGATATCCTAACTCACTCTGCGAAACAATATACAAGTCTCGTTTCACGCTGAGTATTCTATGAGCCCGTGGTATCACTTTAGACGAGCCAGCCCAATTTGTGCGTCAGTGCGTTCTCCAACTGGTGAAATTATTCATCATTTGGATTTAAATTAAATATATTAATAAGTAATCGTTATAAAACTATGTAAACGTTGTATTTAAAGACTTAAAAGTTTTTTACGAAATAAATTATCAATATTTCTATATACTTACATAATGATTTTATATCAAGCAGTGGCCTATCGTAGCGGCAGCAACGTTTTGGTATTGTCCAAATCTTACTAATTAATTTATCACACTTATATAATAATGTAAAGCTATTTAAATTTTGGTTTTTAAATCAGGTTCGTATATCTAGCGTCAAATTTTATTTATAGATCCATAAAACATTAAAATGTTTTATCTATGACACCGTCGTCCATTAGGAATTCTAACATTCCTAAACAGATAAAGGAACTTAAAGAAAGTAAATTCAAGAATCTTGTAAAAATACTTTAATGAAGAAAGCTTATTATAACAATATATAGAAGACAGATGCATGGAAACTTTTGAACAAGCACCAACTGGTACCTTTTAAGCGAGAAAACATAAATAAACTATTGTTAATTTGACGATAAAAAAATTAAACCCTATGAGTTTCTTGTTAGTTCTTCTAGTAGAAGTATGTCTTCCGAACCAATGGTAGCTTTACTATTGCAAATGGACTTGCAAAAATGCTTTAAAAAATTGAACATTTATTTTGTGTATATTATAAACAGATGCTCTCTTTATTTTTGTTTTTGGTCAAAATATTACTTCACGGTTATAATTTGTATCTCCCTTTGAACTTTTTTATGTCGTTATTTATGTAAATATTATTATACTAACACTGGCAGAATCGTGATCACAGAAGCCACAAACTAAGAAAAAGAAATAGATGCTGTCAGAATAGAACACTCAGCCGTAAGCCGTCCAATGCTAGACATAGGCCTCCCCGTTGGACCTCCATTCGTACCTGTCAGAGGCGAACTGCATCCGCGACTTTTATTAGATCGTCTGTCCACATTGTAGATGGACGTCCATGGTCCATGGTCTCCACTCTAACACCTTTCGGCCCCATCGACCACCCGCTCTACGTGCGATGCGGCCTGCCCATTGCCCTTTAGCTTACTATGTGCTTTTATTATGTCTATGTACAGAAATAATCTGTGTCCAGGATCCGTTATGGTCATCATTGCGTCGCCGTTTAACAAATACATTTACGTCATCTAAACTGAAAGCGATGCAGCCATTAATTGACAATAAAACATCAGAACTGATAGAACGCATGAATAATACGGAGGATAAAACTAAGATTAGTCTCAGAGTAAGTAACCTTACTTTATCGTAATGATTTCTTTGAACTTCAAGCCGTTGAAGTACCAAATGTCAATCATTTGGGATAAAATATAACAATCCACGTCAGTTATCGAAATACCTTTTAACTTTTGTGAGCAGTTAAGCTACTAGACATTTTTGATAATTTCGAATTATAACATCATATCATTTACATATTAATTAATTATGAAATTAATGTATGTACAATTATGAGTTCTGTTATCTTGTTTCTAGGTGCAAACATTTCTCAATAAATTATTTGAATCTACATAAATGCGGAGATATATTAAAAACTATTTTCTCGTGTTTAATTCTTAGTTTAATGAAAGAGTTGTATATTTATAGTTATTGCTTTCAGTACTTATTTACAGATTTTACAACTGATATATTTGCTACGGCTGCGTTCGGAATCAAAACCAATGCAATGCTAACAGGAAAAGATCCGATGAGAACGGTTACGCGCGCTTTTATGGATTTTGATATTTACAGAGGGCTCAATTGGATTAGTATTTTCTTTTTTCCACAACTTGTTGATATTTTAAGGTGACATTATGACCAATTATTATCTTCTCTTTGATTTGTTTTTTTTTTACGAAAACGGTGGCAATCGAGATGGATGCTCTCCTACGATATGCTGTCCTTCGCCTATGTATACCCCTCTTCTAACCCTTGCAGGGTCGGGGTTGCGTTGCCGGAAATATGTAATATAATATATATTTCCTATGTATGAATTTTATTTCCACTCTATATTATATGTCACTCGTAGATATATCCTTTTTCAGATTTTCCTTATTCCCAAAATGGGCAACTGATTACTTCACAAAGGTGTTTAACGATGTTTCTCAACAACGGCTAAACCACAGAGGTTCGGTTGACTACAAAGATTTATTGGACGTGCTTCTAAGTATGAAGAAAGATGGTGCTGAAAGAAATGAAGGTAACCTAAAAAAATTGCGCAATAAATAAAAGATCACATTTTAATCTAAACGTTTCAGAACTTTTTGGTACTTTTCCTGTTTTTCGCTGAGTGAATGAGGATATCGGAGGCTGTTAAAAATGTTACTTAAGTAGCGTAAAAAGCCGGCGACACAATCAATGCGTAGACTATGGCGCGGTTATTCGTGGCGGCGGTGTTCTCTTAGCATATAGGAGACACACCTGCTCCGTTGTCCGCTATACTATAAAAATCAATCGTAATTTATACATTAGTTATATAAATTATTCGTAATATATAAATTGCAAATAACATTATTGTTACATCTTAGCTTATTTTAACGATAGTAAAAAAATTCATAAGTATAAAATATTTACTTAGTTTATATCTGTCAAATCACAAATGAGATTTAAAATCGTAGTGTCAATCAAATTAGAATAGAGTATCTGAGGGTTACACCTAGATTCCAAACCTAAAAATTTTACATCTTGTTCCACAACTAGTTATAAACTTCTCCTACATGCTGTTAGCTTTAAGAGTTTTGGGATCATTATCCTTTTTTAGTTGTGTTTAAATTAAAATAAAATAATATTAACTTTTTTTCAGAAATATCTGACGATATCATCTTAGCCCAAGCAGCTATTTTCTTATTCGGAGGATTCGAAACCACTGGATCAATACTAAGTTTTACTGTATATGAATTAGCTTTTCATCAAGACATACAGGTACCTTAATTATCTAGTTATTTTATAACCTGTTTTTTTTTATAGTATAGCGGACAACGGAGCAGGTGAGTCTTCAATATGGTAAGAGAACACCGCCGCTCATGAAAAACCGCGCTAAAGTTCGCGCATTGGTTGAGTTGCCGGCTTTTCACGCCGCTTAAGCGGGACTTTCTAAGGGCCTACGAAATCCTCACTCACTCTGCAAAAACACAGTACAAGTACCGTTTCAGGTTGAGTATTCTGTGAGCCCGTGGTATCACGTCGGACGAGCCGGCCCAATTTGTGCGTCAGCATATACTTCAGCATGGCTCTCCTACGGGCGCGATAGTATTAGGACACTCGCCCGGCTACTGTCAAGCCCTTTCCAGAGACCGAATAAATTATAAATAGAATTATAAATGTCCGGACCGGGATTCGAACCCGATACCTCTGGTTCATTGTAGACCTATTAGACCTCTTAGCCACGGAGTTCTCTTAATTATATTATATGCACTGTTTTGTAAGTATTCAGTTTGACTTTTGATGTTCAATGCAGTTTATTTTTTTTTTATTAAATAAATAAATATTTTAATATTTCAGCAAAAACTGTACATGGAATTAAAAAACTATAAGGAACAGAGTAAAGATGATCATTCGGAAATTTCGACGTTAGCACAATTGCCGTATTTAAATGCAGTATTAAAGGGTAATTCATTTAGAACTCATAGTCATTCACTATGTATATGTGAAGTAGAGAATGTGACTTATTGAAAAAGCCTAACATGGCAACTACATCATATAAGTAATATAATTTTCATAGTTTGATACTAACATTAACCTAAAAAACGTTTCAGAGGCTCTCAGGAAGTACGTCCCAATGGGCTGGCTAGATAGAGTAGCTGCTAAGGACTACAAAGTTGACGATAATTTGACCATATCCGCGGGAACTCCTATTTACGTGAACGCTCTTGGTATGCAACATGACAGTGATCTATTTGCAGATCCTGAAAGATTTAACCCTGACAGGTTCTTGCCAGACAATGAGAAAAAAATAAAACAATTCACGTATTTGCCCTTTGGAACAGGGCCTAGGAGTTGTATAGGTAAGCATCCCTACTCTTAATTTTTTTTTCTACTTCTTTCCTTTACTTTCCGTAATGTTTAATAAATTTAGTGTTATATATTTACGTGATCGCTCACGATGGGCCTGATGGAAAAGCTCAGAGTCACTCAGCGAGCTATGGAGAGGGCAATGCTCGGAGTCTCGCTGCGAGATAAAATCAGAAATTAGGTTATCGCAGACGAATCAAAGTAACCGACATTGCACGCCTTATTAGTAAGTTAAAATGCCAATGGCCTGGCCATATAACTCGATGAACCGATAACCGATGCGGAAGATCCCGGAAACTTGGAGTGGGACATCCCGCCACGCATGGAAAGATGTTACTGTCGCGGACAATCGCTGGATCCAGATCATAAGAGGTGGGATCTTTGGAGAATGCCCATGTCTAGCAGTAGACTTTAAAAGGAAGACGATGATGATGATATATAATATTATGTCGTTACTGATGTCACCGACTAAACAACATTTAGACTTTATTACCGTCATTGAAAAACCCAGATAATGTGAAAAAGATTTAATAGCTCATAGGAAAAATTAACTATTATAAATGACTTATAATTATATAAATCTTATAATCTTTGTTTATTCATGCATTGATACAAACTACATTCTTGGCATTTTACATTCATAATTAAATATATAATCCTTAAACCATTGATTTATTTTAAAAAAATATTTTAATACATGAACCTGCAGAGTGGGGAAAGAATTATCCATAGAACATCTTTTCTAGATAATATCTTAATATTTATTACATAAAATCAGTGGCCCTTGCAAATTAAGATGCATAATCGAGCATTACATTTAAGAAAAAGAGGATAATCATTTAAAAAAAATATTTTATGAATTCACGTCAAGTCTTTGAATATAGTCTGAGTATGGTTTTTTAATAATAGATCGCTCAAGATCGCAGTGGGTGGGCGTCTTTGGGGGAGGCCTATGTCCAGCAGTGGACTTGAATAGGCTGATGATGATGATGGTTTTATAATAATTAATAGTGACAATGGTTTTTTTTTAGGAAAAAGGTTTGCGGAGATCTCATTGCGTCACGGCTTAGCAAATTTAATACTTAATTACAAATTAATGCCGCTACCAGGAAAACCGAAACCAGAGGAAGTTGAAATTGAAAAACGAGGATTATTCTTAGTCCCCGGGCAGCATCTTTATCTGGACTTTATTAAGAGAAATGAAAATTAAATAAAGTTAATTTTACAATATTTTCAACCTATAGAAATAACTATTCATAAAAGCAATATAGACATCTACTTAGAATAAATATTATAATAAGATTTGTAAAGTTACAAGATTATATATTTATAAGCTGTAAAAATTTTTGATATTATAAAAAATAAAACTTCCTAATGTATACCTACGCGCATAACTTTTGAACGGCTGCACCAGACTTGATACGTCTTTTAACATTGTGTTAGATTGTGCGAATAAAAAAATATCTAAAAATGTAATTTCCTGCTGGATCGACTTGAATGATTTATGAGTATGCATCCATATTGTGTATGTATTCATTCAATGCATTTAATTTTTTGTAAGGTGTTTTTTGATACTATAATATGTCTACATTTATAAAAGGAAGTCGTTTTAGCTACAATATTTATAACTCAAGAAAGGCTCAATGGATTTGGTTAAAAATTGGTGGAGAGGTTTTTTTTATAATATAGCGGATAACGGAGCAGGTGAGTCTCCTATATTGTAAGGGATCACCGTCGTCCATGAACAACCGCGCCACAGCCCGCGCATTGGTTGTGTTGCCGGCTTTTTATGCCAATGAAGCGGCATTTTTAAGGGCTTCCAAAACAAGTGCCGACCCAATTAGTGCGTCCGCATATGCTTCAGCACGGCTCTCGCACGAGATAAATTAAAATCAGTAGAAGGACATAGGATACTTTTTATCTGACTACAAAAATTATGGGTATATTTTTAATGTTTCGGTATTTCGTTTGGTGGTTGGTAGCGCAGGATAACATCTGCCGGGACCACTAGTATAGAATAAATTGAAACTGAAACAAACAAAATTATTTTAACATTAAGCATTTTCTGCTAGTTTGGCTAAAGTAAAAAATAAGTACCTACTCGTAAAATTGATTATGGCTACGATAAGTAATTACTTTATCACATTATATTACGAAGCAAGACAAATTTATATCTCAAAGCTTTAAAGACTGCCTAACATTTTGATCGCCTTTTCGTAATTTCCGCTTTTGTCTTGTAAAATGTTTATTATTTTAATAAGTATAATACTTGTTTCTATCATCACATGGCTTTATACTGCCTGGATGGAAGTAAAACAATTTTGGGAGAAGCGAGGAGTGCCCCATCTGCCACCAAATCCAATTTTAGGGAGTCTTACATTTTTGCAGCGGAAAAATCCTGTGAGTGTTGCCTAACAAATTCATATAAAGTAGAGGAAAGTAACAAAATATGGAATACCATTTTATTTTTATGTTATTCAAAACATTTAACATTTGAGAGCCTCGTAGCTGTCAAATTAGGTTTAACAAGTCTACCACGAAGCGAGAGGTATCGATGATGTCGACATTCATTACAAAATGGAAATCATTGCCTTTAGCTATTTTCCGATGTAGATAGTTTTAGATTTGTTTCCGATAAATAGCGGTATTCCATTCTAGGGATACTATCCCATATTTGGTTACTTTCCTGTACATTGAACTTATCATGTTCAAACTTATTAGTTAAAAATCATCTTAACTGTAATACCAAAAAATTTCGAATGCTTATCCTACTGTTTTTCTTACATGTAAGCCTGTACAAAGATTTTCAATTTGTAAGGATATCTTAATGTACATTATTGATGTTGTAAGTTGGTTCTAACAAGGCGACTTAACTGTAACAGGCAAAGTGGATGATAGAAATATACAACACATTTAAAGCGCCATATGTCGGCATATGGTTGTTCTGGAAACCAGGTCTTATCATTAATTCACCAGAAATAGCTAAGAATGTGCTCGTCAAGGACTTCGCATACTTCAAGGATAGATTTTTGAGCTCCGACACTACAGATCCGATTGGCGGGTTAAATTTATTTACAACGAATGTGAGTTCTGTTTACATTATAACATATTTTTTATAGTATAACGGACAACGGAACAGGTGGTTCTCTTATATGGTAAGAAAACACCGCCGTCCATGGACAACTGCGCCACATTCCGCGCATTGTTTGTGTTGCCAGCTTTTTACGCCACTCAAGCGGCATTTTTAAGGGCCTCTTCCTCACTCACTTAGCGAAACACAGTACAAGTACCGTTTCACGTTGAGTATACTGTGAGCCCGTGGTATCACATCGGACGAGCTGGCCCAATTATTGCGTCCACATATGCTTCAGCATGGCTCTCCCACATAATACGAAGGTTAGCTTAGTAAGCTAGTTAAGCTTAGTCAAATGTTTTGAAATCATGCCACTTTTCTTGTTGGTAGTAGAAAAAGTCGTGGTAATATAGAGAGTGGGTTTGTGAGTTTATAGTGTATAAAGAGGTAGTGTATAAGTGTGTATAAAGTTTATTTTATGTTTATATTATAGAGAATATAAAAACAATGTTTGAATTAAAAACATTTAATAACAATGACTATATAATTTTATTGATATCTCAAACGTACAGAGTATAAATACAAAAATAAATCGGCAGGTTAATAGGTTATCAACTATGTTATATAAGAACGATATGTTTTATGCTATAGAGGACAACGGAGCAGTTGTGTTTTTTATATGGTAAGAGAATACCGCCGCCCATGAACAACCGCGCCACAGTCCGAGCGTGATTGTCTTTCCGGCCTTTTTCGCCGCTTAAGTGGTATTTTTAAGGGTTTCCTATATTTTCACTCACTCTGCGAAACACAGTACAAGACAGCATTAAGACACTCGCCCAGCCACTGTCAAGTCCGTCCAGAGATCGAATAAATTTAATAATAATTGTCCGGACCGAGTTTCGAACCCGATACCTCTCGTTGCATGGTACCCTTTTAAAACCATTAAGCTACAAGCTTCTCATAAATATTATATTTTAATTGCAGTTATAATGTATGATGTTAGTTCCTAACAAATATTTTACAAACAATTTTTAATGGCATGTTCTAGGACCCTCTATGGTCGTCATTACGACGTAGATTAACAAGCATATTTACTTCATCTAAACTGAAAGCCATGCAGCCTTTAATTGACACCAAAACAATGGACCTCGTACAACGAATTAAAAATACCGAAGATAAAACTAAAATTAGTCTCAGAGTAAGTAAGATGTATATTACGCGTTAAATACTCTAATCTTGTGTAAGTTTTTAGATTGATAAGTTTCCGGCCTGACCGAGAGATGCCGCCACTAGGCCTACCTTGAGGTGGCGTTCTATAGTGCCATCCTTAGATGTCTTGTAGCTATGGTTACAGCCCGAACCGCGCCAGAGTCTGCGCATTCGTTGTGATGCCGGCTTTTTACACTGCTTAAGCGCCATTTTTAAGGGCCTCCGATATCCTCACTCGCTCTGCGAAATACAGTTCAAGTACCGTGTCACGCTGAGTTTTCTGTGAGCCCGTGGTAGCACTTCGAACCAGCCGGCCCAATTGGTGCGTCAGCATATGCTTCACCAAGGCTCTCCCACGGGTTCGACAGTATTAAGACACTCGCTTGTCCACTGTCAAGCCCTTCCAGAACCGAAAAAATTATAAATTAAATTATAATCGTCCGGACCTCTCTATCTTGTAAAAGTTACGTCTCGTGAACGTACGCGAAAGCTGTATCTTGATACCAAGTGCACTTACTGCTGCGTCACAGCCTTCTCATGGTATCTCCGACGCCTGCAGATAAAAAGAAATAGCAATGATGAACCGCTCTCTACGTCTCGCGGACATAGAATATCTTTCTAGAGTTAACGTTAATATTTTCAGTACTTATTCACTGATTACACCACTGATGTATTTGCGACGGCGGCCTTCGGAATTAAAACCAACGCAACATTAACTGGAAAGGATCCCATGAGGACAGTGACGACTGCATTCATGAATTTTGATATATATAGAGGAATATGTTGGACTAGTATTTTCTTCTTTCCTAAACTCGTAGATATATTCAGGTACAAATATATAAAAAAATTCTTGGTCGTTGTCTACTTTTAAAAAAAATATTATTTGTCTGCGTAGTAAATTTTGTATTGTAATGTAGATAATCACTATGACGTGTCATAATACGTTTCTTTGGTATACTGGACAACGGAGCAGGTGGGTCTCATATATGGTAAGAGAACACCACTGCCCATGGACAACCACGCCACAGACCAGTCCAAGCATTGGTTGTGTTGCCGGCTTTTTACGACACTTAAGTAGGATTTTAAGGACCTACAAATCATTACCCTTACTCACTCAGTGAAATAGTCGAAGAACCGTTTACAAGTACAACTACCATTTCAAGCTGAGTATTTTGTGAGCACGTGGTATCACGGACGAGCAAACTCATTTAGTGCGTTAGCATATGCTTCAGAATGGCTCTCCCATGGGTGTGTTAAGATACTCGCCCGGCCACTGTCAAGCAGTTCCAGAGACCGAATAAATTATAAATTAAATATATAAGTTTATCGAGACCTATCAGGACATATAGAATCATTTCAGGTAAAGTAAGAAACATATTTTAAGAGTATAGAAGATTAATAAGCATGTCATAATTATGAGACTTTCCCAGGTTTACATTTTTTCCAAAATGGGCAACTGATTACTTCACAGAGGTTTTTAATCTTATATCTCAACAAAGACTAAATAATGGAGGTTTAAAACATCTTATTTCTAAGGAAAGAAGAGATTTATTAGACGTACTTCTTAAGATTAAAATAGAAAGCAACGAAAACAACGAAGGTAAAATAATCCAACCAAAACTCCGTAGAAATACATAATTGACCTTGCATACGGTGTATGTAGATAGAGTGTTTCTGTAATTTTATTCGGATACAAATATCTCATTCGATGTGTCAAGTCACTGACTACATATATAAAATCTCGGCAGTACCAACTAACTCTAAGAATAACTTATGTTTCAGGAATAACTGATGAAATAATCATAGCACAAGCTGCTATTTTCTTGTTGGGTGGCTTCGAATCATCAGGATCTTTATTAAGTTTCGCCATATATGAATTAGCTTTTGATCAAGATATACAAGTAATTATTTAATTCTATTATAATTGAAAATTAAGTTGTTAAGTATTTTACTTGTTTGCGATTTTTTCAGTGATGATTTCAAAAGGCAATAATCTGTAACTGATTTAAATTAAAAACTGGAACACAGTGTTCTGTAATCTATTAAATGTCTTTTATTGTTTCAGGAAAAAGTTTTTATGGAATTAAAAGAATTCAAAGATCAAAACAACGATGACCGATTGGAAATACCGAAACTCGCCGAATTGCCGTATATAAACGCAATTATAAAGGGTAACTTTTATTCGATTGCGCTTATTCGTCACAATGAAAATAACAGTCAATACTTAGTTATAGTTTACGTATTTTTCCGCTTTCATCCGAAGCACCGGGATATTTGTCGTTCCACTACCAAGCATTGTTTAATACATTTTGTGCCGCGCACCACCGCTCTGCATCAGTTGCCTGCAGAAGTATTTCTAAACTAACACAATTTGGGAACCTTAAAATAAAACTCAGTTTTCCCTAAACGGCTGGCGACGCACCCGCGGTTCTGCAAGGGCTAGGGGTGTCCATGAACAGAGGACCGTTTATCCTAGGTGGACGACCCGCTTGTTTGCCACCATTTCAATAAAATGATAGACGGAGGACCACTAAGGTGAGCTTCCTGCGCGTGTGCCATTTCCATAAAAGAATCCGGATGTACTTAATTAAAGATATTAAACATGAAATATCGAATATTGTGCCAATTGTTATCATTTATTTTGTCTATTATTGGATATATTTTCATATCATTATAACCTACCTGCAGAGACTCTGAGAAAGTACTCTGTGATGGGGTGGCTAGATAGAGTAGCTGCGATGGATTACAGAGTGGATGACAATTTGACCATCCCAGCGGGAACTCCTGTTTATGTGAACGCAATCGGGATACATTACGATAGTGAAATATATCCGGACCCCCAGAAATTTAACCCAGACAGATTCTTGCCAGAGAACGAGAAAAACATAAAACAATTCACATATATGCCGTTTGGTGAAGGACCGAGAAATTGTATAGGTAATTGGTTAATTTTATAAATTACATACTATAATAGACCTCTATATATTTACTTTCCAGTAAGCTCACAGAAAAAAATCAGTCATTTCAATCCAGTAGTAAAAGGTTGATCCTTGTATAAGTAATAACGTATGCAATATATTGCAATTAATCGTTGCTTTTAGGGTTAAATGAAAGCAGTTTGTTCAAAATTGGTTCAAAATACATTTCTTATGTAATATCTTTTATTTTCAGGACAAAGGTTTGGAGAGATTTCTGTACGACAAAGCCTAGCAAATTTAATTCTTCATTACGAATTCTTGCCGCTACCAGGGGCTCCAAAACCACAAGAAGTGGAATTTGAAAAACGCGGCCTTTTTTTGGTTCCTGGGCAACACCTTTACGTCGACTTTATTGCGAGAAATTAACGTTAAAAAAGTAAATAATCAATATTTTAAAACTCAGTTTAATAAGAAAAACGCGTGTAAACTACTTTTTATTCCTATGTTTGCTGAAGAATCTCGCGATACAGCTGATAGTTTGTCCAAAACTGCAATTCGATATCAAGGATTCCTGAAAAATAAATAAAACATTAACAATAACCAGAGACATAAAATGAAAACTTAACACATAAATAAATTTTATTGAAACGTTACTCGATCTTAATTATGTATATATCGTGATCTGAGCAATCAAGACCACATTGCAAATGTGAGGAAGTTATTGTGTAAAATATATTGTAATATATATAATATAAATATATTAAAATATATTTTACACAATAACTTACTGAACAAGACAAATACACTACAAATATTTAAGTAAACAATGCTGTTTCAACGTTCAATGCTGTTAATAAAATATTTCCCCTATTTGCTCCCTAAGACAGAACGACAGAAGGTCCCGCATATTGCACTCTTTTCCTTTACAAAAATATTTGCCTATAATAAATCAAACAAAGTCACATTTTTATGACTGGCTAACGCGCTGTATGGCCTGGCATAGGGCCAACGCCCTCTACCGCTTAATGGGGGTATGCTAGTCACATATGTAATGATAAATTTATTTGATCGATAGGATTCGAACTGATCGATTAGAATCGAATAAATATACTGTGTTCTTACCCGCACAAATGACGGTAAAGATGCAACAGTCTGCGCTCTTGAATATCTCTCATCTATGAGTAATATCGTTGCATAGTCATTAGCGTGACGAACTGCCCGCCCTGTAAAATATAAAACAGGGTTTTAATATTATCCGCAGTAAAAAAATTAAACACAAAATTACATAATACTTTTATTGTTTAGGAAAAGGTTCGATATATTTTTTCTTTTATTAAGGAAACTTATGTTATGTAGAAACCATCTTGACTTTTTTCTCAATTTTGAACGACATCACAATGAAAGACTCTTTTCAATAGAGTTACTAAAATCTTACACATGAACTATTCAATTGTTTTTTAATATATAATTATGAAAAGAAACAAACAATTAATTTTCCATATTCTTTTAGTAGATTACAGATTGTCGGGAAAAGATCTTTTGCAGTAACCCTATATCGAAATCTCTAATAATAAAAATATATGAATTATAAAGTATCAATTTAATTAGTAAGATATATAGCAGCGAACGTCATACTTTACTAACCAATGGCCAATATGAGAGTACCAGGACCGAGCCGCAGAGTATATGAAGACGCTTCAAAAGCCTTTACACACTTATCCATACTAGTCCGTACTAATTTTATAAATGAGAAAATGTGTCTGTATCTGTGTTACTTCAAAACATTTAACAAATTTAAGTTTGATTTCCGGGGATGCACGTAGAATAATTTTAATCGTCGCCGGAATCGCACAAAAGTCGGAAATTGATTTTGTTTATGACACGTAGGTATACAGGTACAATATATAGTTGGTTTTCTAAGGCTATTTACATTACCGCAGGCGCACAAATAACGCCCATGGGCCGCAATTTGACAACCCCCGATATAAAGCATCGTTATTTAGTTTTATTATAAATAACGTAGTTATTTATTATTTTAATTTGCTTGAATTTATGTGAATATATAATCATACCTATGCATTGATTAACAGCTTTCATGCACAGGTTTTCGTAATACAAGCCACCAGCGCCCGGCGTTGTTCGGTTAAGAAAGGCCATCTTTTCTTGTAGTTCGGGAGACTTTATATTTGGATACGGCATACCAATCACTACCACGCATCGACCTAGATCGTCGCTAGAAAAAAAGGCATTTTTACCTTGGCCTCATTAAACTGTAACAATTTTATGTTAAATGTTGTAACCGAAATCTTTATCGATTCTTATCAAAATTAATTACAAAGTGGCAGATAAAAGTGACCTACTACTTTAAAAAATTATCTCAATTAAGAGCGGAGAAGATAAATATTGCTTTTATATATATCATCTATAGTAAATAATGATAATTTTGTAAATATATTAAATTCACCTAAAGTTAAGTCCCTCGCTAAGTTTTCCTCCAACTACACTTAACATTAACGCTCCATTTTTCTCTGATGCTGGTGTATTCACGGCTGAAGCAAATTTTTGAAGCACCTGAAATAAATATTGTTTTTCTTAAAAATTATTATTATTTATTATTAAAAATTATTTTATTAAAAATTATTATAATTTAATAAGTAACCGACATTGCCCGCCATATTAGTAAGTTGAAGTGGCAATGGGCTGGCCACATCGCTCGACGAACCGACAAC
>DWCF01002785.1:0-22349 GCA_018230265.1 Delias oraia | reverse complement strand
AATCTTGGGTATGTTATTATTCTCTCGGGAGGCTGTGAAATGTATCAAGAGTGAGCTACCCTAAAATATTTATTATAACAATATTAAAAATGTAAATAAAACTTGAAATATCAAAATTTAAAAAAATCAAAAATTATTTATTTATCGTAGGATTTATCAATGAGTTGATAATTGTTGTTCATCCTGTTGACGTCAAAAATATTAATTTAGTTACAATTTACGCCGTTTCCAAAGCGCAAGGTGCAGAAGAAACGGCTACAAACTGCACCGCGCCATTTATTTCAATGATGCAGCTTTTATTATTCTAACTTATATGCTATTAATATTATATGTTGATTTGTAGACTTGAGCTACCATTGTTATCATTTATACGGCTTATAAATTGGTTATTTTTTATGCGTGTTTTAAAACATCTAGACATTGCACCCGCGGCTCTGCAAATGCTAGGGGTGTCTGTGGGCTTAGGATCGCTTGCCCTAGGTGAGCCTCCTGCTCGTTTGCCACCAGTTATATATAAAAAAAGATAATATTTGTCATTTTCATGAAACCATTGAATAATAATATAGCTAATAAACGTCGTTAAACTATGATTCTTCAGTATTTTGTTTCATTTGAGCAATGGAAATTAAATGTTAGGTTTTCTATCTGTAGTTGCAAGTAAAGGCTTCTGCTAAATTTAATGCCCTTCTTAAATCATTTCACAGATATGATATAGTGTTCTACGAACGACAGCCATTACCTAACGGTGAATAAACCTGAATTATGATTAACAGACGCTCGACTGGGCACTAATCGTCGTTTAAGTAAACCCTCAGAGGCGCCATCTATCATTAGCTGTCTGTCAAGATGAAATTATGTAAATATTACTGAATACATTAAGGCACCCGGATTATAGATTGTGTGATTAATTTTCTTGCATCTGATAAGTTTTAAATTGATCCTTGCTTGATTCATTTCCATAAGACACTTCCCACGCAAGTGTGTGCTCCTTTTTAGTTATTATTGTATTTCATTTTTTATCTTTAATGGTTTTAATTAAAACGACATATTGATTTACTTAATGCTGTTAATAAAGGGGAAAGCCTCTGTCTAGGAGTGGACGTCTTACGGCTGAAAAGATGAATATGATGATTTGATTAACACCAATAAGAAAAGAATAACTGTATAATTGTAAGAAATTAATGACTCATAATCTAATTTTAATTATTTGAATTTAAGATAAACTAAACTAAAGTGCTAACTGTATTTAAAATAGAAATTAAAGAAATACTGATAAGCATGGCGTAATATTAACTTAATCAAAAGTTGTGTTGATTTTTCCTCAATGTCAAGAAAAAAATAATTCAAATATTAAAGCTCCCCGCTTCCTTTTCCGTTAAAAAAGACGTTATTTTGTATTCAGTAATAAAGTCCACAGACAATAGAACCGGGTCAAAAAGCTTCCTTACAAAAGCACTTCATCTATTGTTCACTGCGCTTCCGTGTTTTTAACTCAAATGACTAGAAACCACATCGTGTAAAGGCGGACCACAGTGGCTTTTCTTTTACACGATTGTTATGAAATATGTGTGTTTAGAACAACCCCTCTCGAAAGCGTATGACTACCTAACCGCCCAAAGACTTTCAACACGCGAATCTTACAGATAGTATTTTATTTACGTCTTTTTTAACATCACCTATCGTATTGAATGCGAGCAAGTGAAAATATTGGACTTTTATTATTTAACTCTTTGTTTGTACTCATTTTTTATTATTCAGCGAAATACGGACCATCGGTTGACCCTGGTTAGAGATCAGCTCAGTACATGCATAGCCACGCTGAATGCCGCACGTTGGTTGTGCTGCCGGCTTTTTACACTGTTTAAGAGGTAGTAAATATTTTATTATTCTTATGTTTAATGAATAAAGATGATGTTCTCTTAATTATATAGGATATATAGGATTAAATCAAAAGCATACAGTAGGAATTACAAGGTTTATGAGCATGAAGCTTTGGCTGGTTTGTAATATATAATTTACATAGAGATGTAGGCTGCTATCTCCGTTAGTAATATATTACAACCTTCAATAACACGAAAATGAGGTGAGAACTCGCACGTGGATGTGAGAAAATTTGAAGGCGATATTGGGTTTTTATTTAATCTTCTTGCAAGAGTACATTTTTTAATAATGTTTTAGTAATTACTATTTTTATATAATATATCGATAAAATACAGAAATAATGTTAGAAAATACAAGTTTTAACTTGGCTATCAAATATTTATTAAAAATTATTTTGTATATATTTCCAAAAAATATGACAAGAAAATTAAATAACTAAGAATAAATAGGAATAAGTTTATTAAATTAAATCTAGCCCACATGTCTTTGTTATTATAGCATAATATAGTTTAACATAGTTTTATTTCAGATACCAGCACTAATTCACACTGATTTCTACTCATAAATTACCAATTTTATACATTTTATCATAGAAAATGATGTCAAACTCGATTTTCTAGTTCTGAGTACCACGTCAGACTACCCGACGTGCCATGTAAAATAATTCCTTTCCCTACCTACGTGCATGTGAATTATCTTGAACAACATACTCTTACTGACTTATACTGTCATATAAACGCGAAATTCCGTTTAAATTGTCTTTTACAGTGCACGTATGTTATTGTCCTTAAACATTGTAACTATTTGAAGTATAAACAGCAATAGATATTATATAACATTATGTTTAAAGTATAATTTATAGTTTACAATTCTTCCATCGGATTCATACCTAAGATTTCCCTAATAAATTGTCTTAGACACACAAACCTTAGATTTATTTTAGTTATATAGCAGAATACGAGGGAGCCGAATAACTAGGAAGAGATCGCCGTTGCACATAGCCAACGGCGATGTAGTCAGCGCTCTACGCTTAGACCTTTTACGCAGCTTAATATATGTGGGCCTTCGGTATCCTCAAAAAGTGAAACTATGTAAGTAGGTACAAGTATTATTTCATGCTGGTCTTTTGTGAGTGCACTGTATCAGAAAGTTTCTTAACAAATTAAGTATAAACGAACTTTTAATCATTGAAAAGGCTTGACTTTATTACTTTATTTAACATGCCAATGAAACTTTTAAACTCTACATGATTTAAATATTGGGTTGCCAATGTTGACCCAGGTTATCAAAAATATAAATTTATTAGCTGACCCCGGCAAACGTTGTATTGCCACATACATTATCAAGGACTAATATTCCTATTAAGAAGTATAAAAACGTAAAAAATTAAAGTTATATGTATTTTTTCATGCCAAATAAATAAAATATAGAAACAAATTTTTTTATTTAAAAAAATTGGCGCGAATCACCACTTCGGGGAATGAATAAGAGATAGTAGCTGTGAATCATCTCATAGCTACTCAATATGCATACAAAAATTCATAAAAATCGGTCAAACCGTTTCGGAGGAGTATGGTAACTAACACTGTGACACGAGAATTTTATTTATTAGATACATAATACATAAGATATAAAACACACACAGAATTATAGTATGTATAATATTGCAAAATAAACAAATGTATATTAAACCCTTATACTATTATTTCACTGTATATAATGCATTCGTGTTTCAATTTCGTGAGTTTCGAAGCGTCACTTGTTTAAGCAGTTTGATGACGTCATAAAAGGCCTGTCATTATAAAATGTGTGTATTTTGAGAGCTATATTGTTATTCTAAAATAATCTTTATAATTATTCAAATAAGAGACACATTCAAAAGAGATTTTTGTAACTCATAAAACAACTTAACCGTAATAAAATCTGTTCCCAAATTACACCAAATAGGTCCTATTAAAACCTAAATTTAATGACAGACAGATTTTCTGAAACATTTATATGTAAATGTTAAAACGATATGTTACAATTGAAAATGTTACGAATAAACTAATTTAAGTCATAATTTTATTTAAACTTACAAAAAATATGGCTTTTAGAAGAAATAATACTAGTTTTATACTTATATAATGCAGACAAAATATAATTTGACTCTAGCTAGTAGCCTTAACCTTTTTAAAGATAGTTTTTCTAATAAACAACACCCCATAGCATAAAATGCCGTGCATTATAAAATAACATTATTATGTGTTCCGTTTTACGTAGATTTTATACGTCAGCCGTCGCAGTAAACTATTGGCGACGATCGACGGGAGGTCGTAAAACGAAACACGATTCGGCGGGACTGTCATATTGAATTTTACGACATTTAAGTTACTTATTTAATATTGTATTTAGTTTTTTATTTATTTATTTATTATTTAAACACTGCGTGACATACTAACAACAATGCTATAAAAGATTGTTAATAATGTAATAAGTTCTTACTTTATTTATTACCATTATTGGCCACATTTTTGAAAATATTTTCTAATTCAAAATACCATAAATTGAACGTAATAAAAGTTAGCTGTTGTATATTCTTTGTTGAAAAAACAAAATATTCCAACAACAATAATCATGGTAGGTATGTTCAAAGACATTCAAATTTTAGGGGAAATTTCTTACTGCATTCACCTGGAAATGGAATTAATATTTTCCAAGAAAAATTTCACTTGCGTGCATATTCCACATTGGAATAGCGCGTTCGCAGGAGTGAAAAGACAATACATATCGTGATGAAGACGATAAATTCACAATCCGTCAAAGTTCCAAGCTAGTGATTAGCTCATAAACCTCGTTTGGGATACCTTCACGAAATAACGTGAACCGTTAGAGCCCATCGGCACGCCACGCGTATTATTTATCGCCTTATCATGTTGGGTGTGTTGAGTTATGAAATTTTTCGTGTTTTCAGTATTACATTGACGTATGCTTGCAAATCGCCCTATTTAATAGAGGAAATGTGGCCTTATTTCATGATACACATTTATTACATTCGGTTAACGTCAATTAAGCATACGTCCTCTCCATGCCTGCTAAACGTAAATAAATATTTGTATCAAAAATAATAGTATCACAAACCAACGAAGAATATACCAAAAATCTTTTACTATTTAGGCATTTGCAATTTAGGCGAAGTAATACTGCGGGATAATAGAATACTCAGCGTGAAATGGTAGTTGCACCTACTAGAAACTGTGTTTCTACTGTGTTTCGCTGAATGAGTGAGGAAATGAGAGGCCCGTAAAAAGCCGGCAAAACAACAAAGGCGTGGACTGGCACGGTTGTCCATGGGCGGCGGTGTTCTCTTTCCATATAGGAGACCCGCCTGATCCGTTGTCCGCTATATAATATAAAAAGGCAATATTAACATCTACGGATACTATGTATATACAATCACTACATAATATCGAACTGTGTGAATATAAGAAATCATAACAAAAGAAAGAATTAATAACAAAATCCGATTTATATTCAATTAGGAATTGAATTTTCAATTAAAACTTTGACTAAGCTTTTCCAATTGATGAAAATTGCTTGGAAAAAATAAAGGGATAGATATTATGTTCTGAGCTCAATAAAGAGGAAATAAATTTCTTATTTTATATTCAGATGTATCTCTTCCTTGTTGAAAGTCTTAATAATTATATATATATATATATTTTAATCTGACGAGTCTTGAAGGTTTTTATGCATAAAAGGACGTCATAAAAATATATTCCAATTATTACCTTTCCTGTTTAATATATTCTAATATATTTACTATTAATATGTAACTGGTTAATTTAGTTGTAACAGTTTTTTGAAGAATCTCAGAAATATATACACATATATAGTAAATAGAGCTTAGAAATACATATAAGATAGAACGATGCATATCTAGTGTATGTAAATTAATTTTTTTATTAAAAAGATAAAGAGTTGAAGTAAGATAGCTGAAGATATTTTTTAATTCCAATTATATGATTTTCTTCGAAGGGAAAAAGATTTAGTGGTTGGTGAAGGGTTGAAATGTTAGGGGTCGTTATGGCCCCTTATATTAATCGGATTATTTAAGGGGTATACCTTAGTAATAATTCTTGGATGAATTATGTAGAGATAAAATATAGTATTTTTGTAATGACTTAATTGGTGATGTTCTTTTGTTTTCCACACATTTCATATGTATCAGATAATATAATTGGATAATGATCTCGGTTTATAATCACAGGTGAAATATGAACGCAATAATTATCAAACTGAGCATTAATGCAAATACGAAAATGTAAAATTTTACTAGGTTTTATTCAGCGGTAGGAACCATTTAAAACAAAAGAAATGCTGCTACGTAGGAAGAGTATTAACCTACATTTTAGTCTGTGGTAATCATGAAAATAAAAACTGTTGCGAATCTACGGTTTAGTGGCCTTTTGTCTATACACTTAAGTTTACAGTATCTGTACTTACGCCAGTATATAGTACGTTGAAGATAGATTGTTTTTTATATAATTAAAAAAACCACTAACCAAGACTTTAATAATGTATCATTATATTTTATTGAGACCAAGTTTCATCACATTACCGTCAGAAAAAGCACAAAAAGCCAACTCCTTTATAGTAAAATAAAGTTTCCTATATGGCAAAATAAAGTCTCTTATATAGGAAGAGAACACCGCAGCCCATGGACAAGCGCATCACAGTCCGCGCATTGGTCATTTTGCCGACTTTTTACGCCAGTTAAGCGGTATTTTTCGAATCACTCACTCTGCGAAACACAGTACAAGTGCTGTTTCATGCTGAGTATTTTGTAAGCCCGTGGTATCACTTCGGACGAGCCAGCCTAATTTGTGCATCAGCATATGCTTCAGCATGGCTCTCCCATGGGTGCAAAAACGGCTCTTGTTGTAAAAACGAGAAAAAATAGTGAGAAATGATTCGAATAAAAAAAATTAAGTAAGAGTGGATTTATAAAAACAATTTCTAGTTAAATTTTCCATTCTGAAACAATATCATCTCTTCTATGTAATTATTGTGAGTAGGTACAATTCTACAATGTAGGCCACGTTTTAGCGAAGTGCTACTTTCAATTTGTGTTAAGAAATTTGTACCTCAGTGAAGGTATTAGTTTATTGAATAGATTTTGCACGAGTCATAAATTAAGGGCAGCATTTACTTTATTTCCTTCAACAAAGGTTCTTACTACTAAAAATTACGGGACAAAGTTTAATTATAACACTTCTAGAGGGCGGAGGAGAATTTCTTCAAGCCTATTTAGGTGACGAGTATTCTTGGGGCACAGTTGAGAAATCTACAGTCGACGGATTGGAAATTGCTTGTTTTCATCTATATTTAAATAATATTTAAATAAATACTTAAGAATGTAAAAAGAAGAATGTTAACAGGAAGATAAAGTCTAATTGTTATTACCGATGCAGAAATATTGAATTTTACAATTTAACATAAATTGTAATTTGAAGTGGGTTACCGGCTTTTAAGAGATAGGTACGTTATGGAAAGTATAAATATTAATATTATATTTAATATATAATAATATAAAATGCTATCATTGCATTTATTGCGACAAAGAACACGGCATATAAACACGTTTATTTACTTGAAACTTACAATTTATAATATAATTTAAACACCTAATTTATGGCGTTTTTCTCATGTTAATACTATTGAACAAAACTGTGTATAAATTCACGGCGTCTTGAAGTAATTTAATTTATTTCTAACCTGAGTTAAAAGTTTTATTTCGCTAGAAAGGTTTAACAAACTTTTGAGAGTTTAATAAAAGTGAATGTTTTAATTAATGTGGACGTGGAGATTGTATTTCTTTTACTTGATTTTGCTTTAGACTAGGCCTTACCGAATTCCTAATTACGACATACCTGTAACAGAAAAAATGCGATGAGTTAATATTTTTAAATTTCTGCTAAAAATATTTCTTCAGAAATTTATAGGTAATTGTAATGTTATTAAAAATATTTCCAAATAATTTATTTTCCAAAAGTATCTTGTTCTATATCTCCTAAAAATACGTTAAAATCTTTTGTGGAGTAAATATGATTTAAAAAATATATTTTTTTTATGGATACGGTGGCAAACGAGCAAGAGACTTATTTAGGGCAAACGATCCTCCGCCCATGGATACATCTAGCTATTGTAGAACCGCGTGTGCGTTGCCGGACTCTAAAGAATATGTAAAAAATGTGTGTAAATGTATACCCTAGTGATATTTATCCAAAAGTCTAATAACAACTATGTAGCGAACTTCAATAAATTTTATATAACTTCAAAAAGGTTGAAAACACACAATTTAAAGCGTCGAGTTTGACTTTTCAATACCAATAAGGTCCCGATCAAAACTTATTTTGAACAAAATTAAATTTACGTTCCTTTGAGGCAGCTTCAATGAATACATAAGTTGAAAGACATTTGAGATTACAATGACATAAATTTTAATAACTTTGTTCTGACTTATTTTACTCACAGAAAGGTTTTCTTACTACGATTATGTTATATATGTTAAAAAGAATAAAAAAAACCTTAACAGTTTTCCTTCAGAGATTTAGAACAGAAGTTTAGACATTAAAATATAATAAAAATCTATACATATTTCATACAACTATAGCAATAATCAGATTTATCGTAACAACGTCACTCCCATCCCTGTGACCAGAAAATGAATTTTTGGCGTCCTGTTTCCATCTTTCATATTGACTTAATGAACCATTTTAACCTAATAAAGTAGCAGAAAGTATACTTATTAAATTGTAAGAGGCCGTCTCAAAAATTAGAGGCCCCCTTCTCGTGGGAATATAATTTGTAACTTGGATATTTGTCTTAAATTCAGTTTATTTTGCCATTAAGCTATTTGACAAAAACACTGTGTTTAGCGTAAAATTAATATTAAAGAGCTTTTGATGATATTTCCATGGATAAGGCAAGAGCAGTAGCGTATAAAAAGTCACTTTGCCAAATACTTTCTATAATGATATTAAAATATTTAAATTATGAAATAACTCTAAATCAATAATGTCTTTTTTTCCTGAAATAATATAAATACCAAAGAGTATATTGGAGATTTTCATATCCAATCTAATAGTTTAGATTTTCTTAATTGTTGGGAATAATAATACGTGTAATTGGTGTAAAGATGATTACCTGTATTCTATGAAAATAAATATATTTATTTAATACTCATACCTTATCGTATAACAATCCATGTTTGACAAGATTAAGTTGATTGTCTGTGAGATTTGGTGCCAAAAATATTTGGCACAAAATAACTTCATTCTTTTAACGGTATTGAATACGTAATAGGTTCAATGACCCCTATGAAAAGTAACTGCGTCATTTATTACACTAATTGAAATATTGTAATTTACAACTTGTACCACAGATAAAGAGATTTCGTCCAAAAGATTAACTTTAAAGAGATTTCAATATCAATGTTTTGATTAAAAGTTCTTCAATTAATTGTAGGTTACTTTACTATTTCTTTGGAAACAAGATTTATATTAATGAGATTAAAAGCTTATACACTGGTTTCATTTAACTATATCGTTTATATAAAAATTCACAAATATATTTTACAATAGTAATATTCTACACAGTTTTATGTTGTAAAAATTTAAATAATTTAGTAAAATGTAAAGATTTATATACATTATAAATATTGATGTGTTTTATGAAAATACATAATTCATAATATCTAACGGAAATTTATAAAAATAAATCCTCAAATTCAAAACTTATTAATTTCAAGAAAATCGTAATGAGACATTTGAAAGCATGATTGTAGATTATTGATATTTATGCAAAAGTATCTGTATTAATAACTAAATAAATGATCTATTTAGTATTGTAGAATCCATCACATGGCGTAGTTAATATACCATTGCCTAATTTAAATGAAATAAAGGGTTATTATAATGAAGACAGACAGACATAAAGGGTTGTGTTAATTACATTCTAAACGTCAGACGCCATAACTAATCTGACATTACTCAGTTGTGTCTCGTTTTTGACTAAATGCACAATAAATTTTCTTACTTACCGCATTGGTAATTTTAAATATGTCACAAATTAAATAACATTATTTGAATTAAAGTTGTTATAATATTTGTATTTTAAATCTTTGGTGAAAATATAGTTATCACATTTTTTTATTTTGTTGCAGACAACAGAGCAGGTGATAAGCGATCGTCAACGTCGTATTGTTGACTTTAAGGTAATTTAACTCAGCAAAACAGTACAAGAAATTTATTGTATATGTAATATTAGCTTACGCGTTGGTAAGGTAACATGTAGGTTTTTTAAAAGCAAGTTTTTTAATGAAAAATATTTAATAATTGATCATTCTTGAATTAATCAAGATTTAAGTTTTTAGACTTTATAACATCTGGGCTAGAATGTTAATATTCTTATGGTTTTATGTTAATTATCTGATGATGTATCGAGTTTAATTTATAAAGGGAACAAAATGTTTTTCATTTTAAAACATTTTCAAAGTAACCTTTTCAACAGTGTAGGTTATGAAATATGCAATCAGGTTGCTATTGAGTTGACTCACTGATTGCTTGCATTGAGACTTTTGTATTTTGGTTGTTATTAAAAACACTATTTCACATACCTAGCAGAAAGTTACCAGATTACTTTCATGTATTCACAAAGCATTGAAATTTGTTCAATATTTTATGCAACACGCATACATAGTAATATATAACTGCTAGATAGAAATTAAAAGAGCAATTAAGGTCGATGAAACGAAAATTGTGCTTTAAATTTGAATGAAACTAATTATAGAAAAAAGAAATATTATTAGAAAAACTCGTTGAACACCCATATAACAAACTTTAAAGCGACTTTATTTGCATGGATTTTATACACAATATAGAAATAAGTATGTAAATATACATGGGAATATAATTTTTGTAATACTAAAAATAGAAGCGAAACTACAAACCTTTTGAATTTGTTATGAAAGATCTCGGGTTAATGACTCGTAGCAAGTTTGTAGCACCGTAGCAATGCCCTATTTCTCGTAGACATGTGTTTTTTTCATTTCGAATTTTTTTTTTTGAACATAATTAGCTAAGTTCTATTATAGAAAGATATAGCATCAATTGTTGGTAAATCATATGTTTATACAAAAATTCAATTGATTTTGCCAGTGTTTTAAAAGAGATCTTTTAAAACAGACTTAATGACAAATTTAACTTTCTATGAGCCTAATATTATTTATTGATTCAGGATAAATAGCCAGATCACAAGGGTCAAGTAAACAGAGCGGATAATAATACTTCCGTAGTAACAGACAGACAAACAAACAGAAATCCAATTAAATGGCTACTGAGTTGTGTGCTTAGGACTCCCTTCAATACAAAACGAGTTTTAAGCTACTGAGTTTACTTATATTTTGACTAAAAAGATTCTTTTCTTATGCATTGCGGAAAGAGGTATACATATGTTAAAGTTTTGAGAGCCAAAATTATTAACATATTTGCATGTAAAGTGTAAACATATAATTGATATGTATAGAATGATTTATATCAAGCTAGGTGTAATAATGTTAAGATATAATATGTTAATTGTAGACCAAGGAAGACATTATATCAAAATTTAAATAAATCCAAATTGAAACGATATATTTACATGTTTAAAAAAACCTTACTTATAGTGTGTTAGGAAGATGGATACTTTTGCTACAGATATTATAAGCAAAGAAAGGATAAATATTTTAAAATACAAGCAAAAAACTTAATGGTAGTTATATAACTTCTTTCGTATCAAATTTATTGTAAAATCCCAGACGGATCCAAACCGCAATTTCGTTTCAATTAGGTTTTTGAACGTTTATTATTTCTCGTATGCATTATAGCACTTAGGCTAAATAGAACAACATTTGGTCCCTAACTGAAATTTTTTTTTATTTAGTAATAAGTATCCCTTGCATAAAGTAATATGAATATACATGTACATACTTATACATATATATGTATGTAAATATACTATTTAGTAAGATTAAGAACATAGAAAATCAGTCATGTCGTGTCAGCTTTAACATTGGTGTACACATTATTTTTACATAAGCATTTTTTAAATGTTTTGTATATCAGTATACATAAAAATCCTTGTACAAATATCCCGTATGAATTATCAGCAAACATTTTATTCAGTTCGGCAGATACGACTTTGGGATATTCGAAAATACTCATATATTCCACAAAATGTGTCTCGATACTTGTTTACGAGGTACCCAATCGTTTGCTATAGAAAAATAAGCATAATAGACTGTTTATACTCGACTTTGGATAAGATATTTTTGGGTGAACGATTTTCACACAAACGTGTTTGGTTTTTCATCATTATATATACACATATATAATATTTTTATGCGACAAAGAAATGATTTGAAATAAACTTTGAATAATCATAATATATCGTTCTTTAATTTTACCAATCAATTTCAAAATCCAATAGTTGCATTATATTTCAAATTATTGTTCAAATATTAGATTAAGATATTATGGCCTAAACTTAACTTAATATGGTATTATTATGGCGTAAAAGTCTAAAGGTTTAACAACACGCTATATAATATACTTTATTGAAAGGTCGTATCGTCTACTTCACATTAAAACAAAACATCTAGAACCAATGAGGCCCATAATAGGTCAATCAAGCTGAAAACCAATAGGGTTGGCACAAAAACATTGTACGGCCAATGCCGCAGGCGGGCAATATCCGGAAAGGCACAATCACGCTTCAACGTCCGAGCCAAAATACCTAATGGCGTAACAGAAGTGTTTATTACTTTAACATTTTGCATTTCATGACCAAATGTGCTGTAGGACTTTTTAAATCCTTTTGAATTAATTTCCGACCCTAATGTTACTAATTAAAGGTTTTCAATAAAAGAACTTTTCCATCATACATTCTTTAAGATTAACTGGAATTTTTTATGATTATTCATACCCCATTATTCAAATGCGTTTACTTAAAAATACCTAAGTTAAATAATAAACAAAGAATTGACAACTAAAGAGTTTAAAAAAATAAAAAATACTTATAATTAAAGCAGAAGTTTTAAAACAATCATAAGTCGCTAAGGAAATTAAAAATTTCACCGTCTAAGAAAAATCTACAATTAATTTAAAATACCGTCTTGCAATTTGAAGCAATACGAACTTGGTATGCTCATAATAAAGATTAGTGCTAAAATTCCTTTGACGTCGCACCGGCTACATTGCGGGAGCATGCGAAAAGTTGGGGAAACTGAACTGCGATATTTTTTTAATTTTCTCGCGAGGATTCGTTTATACCAACGTCTGAGTTATTAAATTTGTTTTTCGAGAGCGCAGCGGGATTTCCGATTCGCGCGTGTTTGATGATTTAATTTAAACTTGATGATTTGATAGAACAATGGTAGGGGGTAAAAATATTATTATTGCTTATTTTGAGAAGGGCAAATTATTTTTTTACGCCAAATTATGAGCAATGTCCGATATAAATTGATTAATTTTTGCTGTATAAAAGTGTATACATAAGTATAATACACATATAAGCAATTAAATCTTTTTTTCGAGAATAATTTTCGTCTATGTATAGTTTGAAGGTTTTCGATTAAAAATCACCCGTATTTGCATTTAAAATAAAAATTCATACCTTTGTCTTCGTAGAATAGGAGATCAGATTTTAACATTAACAAAACTATCTTCTTAGTTTTGCAAGAAAGCATAAAATCTCATATTCCTCATAAGTTTAATTTAATTAAGATGTCTTTTTAAATAATTGCTATATATTCATTTTGTTCACCTTTTCTTTGAAACATCAGACACTCAGTAACAAGTAATGCTTCATGAGGCAGAAATTGAGAGATAACAAATTCAGAAATGCAAGAGGGTTCGTTTTCATGCCTTTGTTAGAAGATTGCTTTATATCCGACTCATCTATGATATTATTCATTTAAACATTAATATTATTTACTGTACAAAATCGTTTGTATTTTAATATAAAATATTATAATGTTATAATTAGTGGAGGTTACGACAAATGTTAAGTATATTTCACATTTTTACTCAATAAGTTTTTGTTAATAATTTATGGTCTTTCTCTTTAAACAAAATATACAATTATCGTGATGTTTTCAACTAGAAATAGGCTATATCTTACAGAATAACTTAGGTTAAAATCAAAAATACTTTTATTTTACGAATTCTTTATTCTTATAATAAATTGTGTAATAAGTCTACTAAAAAGTCTTTATTTTAGCACCACACGTTCTTTAAGCACTACTATATTCTTTTAATTATCAAATTCTTTCCGCATTGAGTAAAAAAGGGAGCCGTAAATAAAAAATAAAAAACGTTGGGTCCAAAAGAATTGCCTCTATAAGTGAATATAGGTCCTCGTTTAGTCTTGTTTAATGAGAGGCGCGGAATTAGATGGAGCCAGCTCCCCAGTCATAAATTGTCGCCGTTTCCGCCAGACCCGGGTTTAGAGTAACACTTAGTTTAGACTATTGTTATTGTAATTTCTTTGTTTGTGAGCCTTCTCCATTATATTAGGAGGTTCTATGCTAAGAAAGTTTATATAATTCTTAAGCTCTGACAACCACTTCAATCCTTGGGTAGTTTTGTATATTGCATGATTGTAAGTTGTAACATCATCAATGCGTTTATGTTAAGATTAAAAAAAAAATATAATAATAACATTCATACCGTATAGCTAACACAATAACCTTTGACTACCAATAGAAATAAACTTTGATAATATTCTAAAAAAACAGTTATAAAACCAATATATGTAAAAATTAATTTAATTGGAAACGTCCTTTTAGGCGTCAGTAAAGAAGATTGAAGTAAGTCATATAAGCTTGTAATAGTGTAAATCATGTCTTAAACTAAGGTCCATAGAAAGTCCTCGCAGTGGAAGCTCAAGGCGGCTTAACTGTCGAAGCTTCAGACGATTTCTTTGCTTTCGAACCTTCGAGGTTTCCAATTCTCCTTTCTTTATGTAAGAAAGGTCTCTTTATTGAACCAATACAAATGTTAACGTTTGTTAAAAATTCTCAAACGAATAAAATATGTTATAAGTTAAGTTCATGAACGTAGACGCCTATTATAATTTATTAAAATGTTAATTTTTTTTATGGAAACGTTGGCAAACAAGCATGAGGCTCACCTAGAGGAAGTGAGCCTCCGCCCACTAGTCCTTGCAGAGCCGCGAGTGCGTTGCCGGCCTTTAAGGTACGTTCTTTTCTTGAAGGTCCCCAAGTCTTGGTTTGGAAATACATCCTTGTTAATTTAAATTATATCTAACTATAATGAATAAAAAAGTTATATTATAATTTTTTCGTCTATAGATATGTAACATAAAAATAAAAAATACAATAAATACAGAAAACCTTTTGGGAGTATAAAATATAATATATTCAAAAACAAAGAAGGCATTCGGCGCCCACAAACAAAAGCGTAACATTAAGATTCCTGTAAACCAACATTTCTAACGAATTTGAATATTCATTTAGAAATGAAAATGATTTAATGTGAAACAGGATAGGCCTGCTATCACTTGTAGCTATGGTAAAGCTTTTGTTTGTAAAATATTGCTTATACTGAAAAAAAAAATTCATAATTGCTTTTATCACATTAGAATTCATCTAATATTTTATGTTATTTACAAATGTTATTGAATATTTTGTGATCCTTTTTGAATAGTGTATTTTTTTAATGATGTAGCAGACAATGGAGCAGCTGGGTCTCCTATATGAAGAGAACGCTGCCCATAAACAACCGCGCCACTGTCCGCGCATTAGTTGTGTTGCCGGCTTTTACACCTCTTAAGCGGCATTTTTAAGGGCTTCTGATATCCTCACTCACTCAGAAAAACACAATAGAAGCACCGTTTCAAGTACAACTATCATTTCACGCTGAGTATTTTATGAAATATATATATATATATTTATGATATATATGTATATATATATCATAAATACTGATATATATATGTATATATATATCATAAATACTATATATATATATGAAAACTTTATTAATACTTAGAATGCCTTTGCAACCTTAAAGATGTTGCAGAGGAAATGATTTGTCTAATTGAAATTTACTGTAAATACTTTATAATGTTCAAACAAGTATTTATTTTGAAGATATTGAACAATAAAATATTAAAAACCATCTTAAAAGAAAGCCAACACGTGGAATGTGGATGAAGAAAATTATGGCATCGGTGATAAAAAGGGATTCTATTCAATAAGATCGACGATATCAGTCACATTGGAAGCCATATAGTCACTTATAAGATCCCTTCTATCCGCGTTATATTTAAATCAGCCGGCAATAAGTGCGTCGCCAAATCCTGCTCTGACCCATTTCCAAGCAATCCTTATAATGCCGTCACTCAATAGGGTGTGGTCGTACTTCTCACGATCAGCGATTTTTTGCCACATGGAAACCGCGATTTTCAAAATATACAGTCGGTATTTTCAGTAAATATTTAATATATATCAAGATTATCTCTTGTTGAACGCGCAACCATTGTTTTCTTGCCATATATTTATTAACAAATACGCCCTTCCTTGTACAAAAAGAATTTTTTTATAATATTGTAGGTTATCGCTCTCACTACGAGCACATTTTTCACTTACGTAACGCGTAGCTATGCTCAAAAAATATAACAGTTTGCATAAGCATTTTTTCGTCATCTCACAAACGAGAGACTTTTTACATTTTTTGAAATCTGAAGTAAACAGAAGTAGGCCGAGATGGCGTGTATTTTCAAGTGATGTTAATTTTTTGTGTCTTGAGGGGCATTAGGGAACATCTTGTATTTCAGTCGTATTTTCCTTAAGCCAAAACTAAACGGTCTTAGATTTTAAAAATGACTGCAATATATGGTAATTTTGGGATCAGTAGTGGAATAAATACAAATATAATCTGGATAATATTAAATATTTGTGTTTCTGGGTGCACCTAACAGTATTGTTATAAGAAAAAAACTATTTATCGAATTAAAAAAGGTAAATTCTTAACAATATAACGTACATATTAATTAAAGTTAAAAAAAAAATTTATATCGATAATACAATCTATTCCCGTACAGGTAAGTCAACAAAAAATATTTTTTTAAAAGTAGGAATGTAGGCTTTATAATTAATTATCTTTCCCCCACAATTAATGTTTAAAGGTTTCAGTAGATTAAAATTTATGCAACAAAGGCTCTGACTCTCTTTTGATTCAAACAGTATTCAAATATTCTTCTTTACAATCCAATTAAGTTCTAGTAAAGTTGAATTAAGTAATTATTTAAAAATAAAGCCAACAATTAAATATTCATATAACAGTTATTTGCAATTACAAGAATGGTTTCTTCAGTTTAAGGTGTAAGTCTGGTATTTGTAGTTAGAGGTAAGTTAGTACAAATACTTTACAATCCCTAATCTCTAACTTAAGTTAGGATTTAAGTTATATTGTAGCAATCTAAGGCGCCTAGCTATGCGGCGTTCACAAAGTTCCGAACAGACGCTTTGCGGTCGTTACAACTTGTGCAAGTATATTCCTAGCAATTTCTTGAATTTATAGTGTAAAGCATGTAGAATTACAGCCGTGATTTTCAAATTGTATTATGTAACTGTCAGATATAGAAAATATCGTAAAAATTAAACGAAAAGCGTTAACTGTAGAATAATTTAAATTTGTTTAATGAAAATGGGGGCAAAGAAGCAGGAGTCAAGGTAACAGACCTCCACACAAGGATACCCCTTGCGATTGGATTGCGGTGCCTTGGGTGCGTTGCCAATAAGAAAGGATAAGATTTTGTAACAGTGTGTTATTTAAACTAATATTTAGATGGTACTTTCATATTATGGTAATATCATCTACCGCGTCTATCACGGGGAATGTTCGGAGGAGCTGTTTGGGCTGATACCTGCTGCTGAATTTTACCAACGGACATCGATGCAGAATGCATCGCTTTCACCTCAATGTTTTTCGTTCCACTACTGAGCGCTAATTTTGTGCCGCGCACCACCTCTTTGTGGAATCAGCTCCCAGTGGGGGTATTCCCAAACCAATACGACTTCGGGACCTACAAGAAAAGACCGTATACCTTACTTAAAGACTGGCAACGCACCCGCGGCTCTGCAGGGGCTAAGGGTGTCCATGGGTGGAGGACCCCTACTCTAGATGAGCTTCCTGCTCGTTCGGCATCAGTATTAAAAAATCTATTAAATTATTATTTTTGAGTGATTTATATTAATTATATGGATATTTTCTTAATAATGCTCTGTTATATACACGAGCCAAAACCATAGGATCAATACAGTAAGATAGCAACGGAGTTTAAGCGAAGAACTGATTGAAATGCGCATAAATTGCCTAGTTAGAGTTACACTAGTCATCCTTTTTTCACTGTATCAATCTAACTTTATCATTCGAATTCTACTTGAATATAAAAATTGTATGAAAAATATGTGTATCTGCAATTGTTAAGATAGAATAGAATATTATGATATATGTAAGAATATAAGTTAGAATATTATGTCTAAAAGACATTACATCTGGTTGTAACATTTTTTGTTTTGGTTTTCTACAGTCATTTAATTACCCATGTTATTGTCCTATCAATTCAAATGTTTTTTGTTTGTGTAGGTTATATTTTAGCTAAAGATATTCTAGCATTTATAGCATGTAGGGTGTTCTTGGTACACACACACATACATACATATATATGTATATATATATATATATATATACACTCGTACGAGTATATAGAGATCAAATAGATTGTAGGTAGGTACAAAAACAATTGAATCGTGTAACTTTAAATATCGCTTAAATTTATTTTATCACTAAAATGTTACATTTTTGAAACCATGCCATTTCAGATACCGGAAACGAGGCCTGATAGTGCAACGGAAATAGGCACGTACAACGCCACCTGGCGGGCTGGACTGCCGGATATTGCCAGGTCTGTCAGGCGATACTACAATGTTCAACACTTGTTCTAGCTTAATATTTTTTAACCAAAATTATCAAAGAAGTTTTATACTTGGAGAATTATTTAAAATATTTTTTTTCAGATTATATAACACGTAGGCTCTGATTTTACATCTGAAGTTATTACAAAGTATTCTTGGCATGAATGAATCAAACGATGAACCTATACCAAACGGTGGATATTATGTTCCATTTAGAATAAAATACATAAGTCAATGGCTTCTAGTTATAACAGCTGACTAACAAAACTCGTGCCAGGGAAAGTAGATCGATATTGTTTTATAGTGGTTTTATGCTCGCATCGCGTTCTCGCATCGGAAGTAATTAGTTTGTGTTGCGTAAGTTGGGCGACTAATAGTTTCTTCATCAAGAAAATGTTGTTCCGTCGTTGTTTTTAGGGAGATTAAAGAGTGGTGGCAGAAAGTTTATTTTAAATGAATGTAAAATTGTGAAAAAATACATTTATAGATGTTTTTGTATTTCTATTAGATTCAGTTTTATTTGACTTATATATTGACACAATAAAAATATTTAAGACTTAAAGATTTAAAATGTATGATTTTCTAAATGTTTAATATGCTACATTAACTTACGTTCATCTTAGAATCATGCCTCAAGCTTATAAAAATAACTGCAATAATTACCTGTGAAAAAGAAAACGCAAAATATAAATAAAATATAGTAGATCTCATACAAACATTTAAGTAGATATTTATAAATTATTATATATAATATAATATATATAAATTATTTATAAATTTACAAGAAATAACAAAATATCTTAACGAACAACCTAGGGCATTTTCGTATTAAAAGGCAAAGAGAACTCAAGGGTATAAAATAAAAATAACGTAAGAATTTCACATAATACGGGACACGTCAAACTTTTCCGATAGGGACAACTTTTATTTGTGTTAAAGGAATTTCGAAAAGATTGTAATAAAGTCTTTTATGAGAGTACATGACAGACTATTTAGAGAGATGAAACGCAATGATTTAATGGATTCTGTTATATGTTTAAAATATTTTATTATTAATAAAGATTATTTTTTTAACTTGAAAATGTTTTTCATTTCTTAAAACACAAAAATGATAGAGACAGATAAAGCTTACAAATCACGCTACAATGTGCTACGTCGTAGCGTTTCGTAGCCTTTTCTGCAACTAAAATCCGTCTACAAAATTCCCTTTTCTAAATGTAAAGTCATCGTTTTTTGCCAGCTCTTAGAAATAGCTGCCGGCTATTTGATCTGAATCTTTTTATTTTTCAACAAATAAGGGTATATTGTGCAGAGAAAACTCTCTATTATTTTTGTATAACGTAATATAACAATATTTTTCGTCAAGTCGTTTAGACATATAATATAAGTTTATATTATAATTAATCTTATTTATTATATTATACTGTCTCAAAACAAAAATAACTATGTCAATGCACCAAGCAAATATGATCCTAAGAGTAAGATATTTAAAATAAACACTAACGAAAACTCATACACAAAGTGCATAATGTATTCATGAAAGTTCAAGAGGAAGTTTTCACTGTTTAAGTATTAACATTTTAATACCACCAAAGTTCTAGAAGTTAAGAAGGAATTGCAAATACTATATAATACTGAGTACTATTTAATAATTTATCTATCTAAGCTCTATATTAATTCGGTAATATGATAGTAATACATTTTCCTTATTATCTTCAGCTTTTATATTTTTTTCAGATATTTATAATATTTATTTATTTATTTTCATAAAAAACGCTGAGTTTTGAGTGATTCATTATTAACATAACACAGTAAGCAAAATACATAATATATTTGTTTTATTTCGATTTACATTTGGAATAAATGAAACTTTTTAAAGAATTTTCCGTATAAAATTCTTGTTGCAGTTCGGAAGGCTTCAAAGGAAGAAGTTAGAACAATGTTAATACTTACAAATGTTGCAAGATTTAAAGGAAAACTAACTGTGGCTTTTCTTCTTCGAACAAGCTTTGTTTTAAGAGAAAGAAGAATAACTACAATTTAATTTTATTTATTCTTCCTTAGTACAGTTATAACATATAAAATAAATTTGAACAACTTTTGAACTATACTTAAATAGCCATACAGTAATTGTATTGAAATACACAAACAATAGTTTATTATGGTATTAAAATAATAATGTAACATTACTGAAAATATTTTTCTAAATTGAAAATGCATACAAATTTGCCACTTTGTTGAAAATAAAATTTCTACATATTTCATAAAAGCTGAGTTCAAAGCTTATTCAGTTTCATATTAAAATAATATTACACGTACCTAGAATTCACTCCAAAACTTTTAAAAATATTTGCAAATGATATGTAAAATTCATTTGGTTTGGGTTATTTTAATAAAATTACTTATAGTAAATAAACATAATATAATAATAAAAAATAAATAACAACTTAATAAATAAATCAAGTAATTATAGATATAAAAGAAATTACTTCTTTTTTTGACGTAAAAATACTGTAATAAGATGTATTTATTTTTAATAGAATTATTAAGAGAAAAAATATTGTAGCTTTACAATAAACAATTATTTTTAGAACATGAGTTCAATACAAAAAATGATGATGAAATGAACAAAGAAGTGGTTTGGGTACATTGATCTGAAGTAAATATGTCGTGATATATTTGTGTTGATAGATAGAGGAAACAGAGGGTTTCTCTCGTAGATATTAAGTAACATTAGGTTTATGAGGCGCATCGAGTGCGCATCAAATGATGTGCGCTTAGATCTTAAGTGGCGCACTTTTAAACGATGCTCGTAAGAAATAAAGCTGTAACCACATCGCCGAAGCTAAGATATGTACTATATTTTTAATTCATACACTTATTACGTTATTTACATTTCCACTTACCAAATATAATAAAACAGGCTTACTAATTATAATAGAACCTGCATTTAGAACTCAAGATTATTTAAGAGAAACGATATGATTGATTGAATAACTTAAATTTTTATAATGTTAAGATATCTGGGAAAATATATAAATACAAAATGTAGATTTGATATATTGAAACGGTTTTGTTCTATTTAAAAAAATTGACCATCAGGATTAGTAACAAGTTCAACAAAAGATTAAAAATATTAATTTACAACTACATAAGTAAAACCTATATGTTTTGTTATAGCTTGTATTGGCATAGCTTTATGGGTATTTTGTCTTTATATACCAGATATACCAAACATTTTAAATGGGGGCAAAAAGTAAGGGATCTTATCATAAAAACTATGTGGACCATTCCACCGAGGGGTAGTAATCATTATGTACTTATTCAGAACTATTACTGTTAGTTAATAATGTTATACCATTAATTTATTATTTGAATATTAATTTAAGTACGTTTGTAATTTATTTGTCATTTTGTCTCTACCAAAAATTACTAGAACGCATTC
>DWCF01002784.1:0-22350 GCA_018230265.1 Delias oraia | reverse complement strand
AAAAGTAGAAATAATTAAATTTCACGCTATTTCGTTTACTACAAAATAAATTTAATTTATACTTTAGCCTCAATAACGCGGTTGTCGGTTTACCATGCTAGTGCCATCTATTGATTTTACTATTTCCGCCAAAAAAATAAGTGGAATTGATTGATACCCAATGTTTGGTTTTTTAAAGGTCTGTTAAAATACATTTTTGGTTTAACGAACAGTTTTTTCGTACTCAAAATCAATAGTAATTTGGTACCCGCCCAAAAAATTAATTTGTTCTATCGGTATGGCCTAGTTAACATAAAATGCAGGCAAAGTTCATCATGCAAGCTAAGTTTCGTCAATTTTAGTTTAAATATGCGGCCGTTTTCGTTGGGTATTAAAGGGCGCAAAAATTGATTGCTTAATACTGTTTTACTAAAGGGTACCGCAGTGAAATATTAACAAATTTGCCGCCAGTATTTGTTAGGAATAGCGTCTCGATGTTGTTAAGAATGGCCTTTTCAGCTTAAGGCGGGCAGTGGGAGAACTCGCAGGCTTGCCGAGATTTTAAAAGTTATCAATTGCCGTCAGTAGATTACCTAATTTGAATTCTAAATTGAAATTGGTATTTTAAAACGCCATTGAAATTTTGTAAGAACTTATCGGAGCAGAAGGGTTTCCTATATGGTAAGAGAACACCGACGCCCATGAACAACCGCGCCACAGTCCGCGCATTGGTTGTGTTGCCGCCTTTTTCCGCCGCCTAAGCGGCATTTTTGAGGGACTATATAGCGATAGTATTAAAATATTTGCCCGGCCAAGCCCTTCCAGAGATCAAATAAGTTATAAATTAAATTATAATTATTGTCCGGACCGGGAATCTAACCCTATATAGCTTCATGGTACACTTTTAAAACAATTAAGCTAAGGCTAAGGCTCTCATAAGAGTTTACTATTTTTTCAAAAAGTGTTCTACTGAACTGTACAGTACCAACTAGAATATAGAAATTTTGTAAAACCTTCGTTACCTTAGTTTCTTTTGTGACATATACATACACTATAGTGATTTTATATTATTTTCTTAAGAAATAAATGTTTAGAATGAAATTAGTATAGGCTTTAGCCTGGTTAGGCTACTAGTATATGTGCTATGTATCCGCGAATTGTCTGATTGTCTCCGTATTTTAAACATTCTTTTGCGTAAGAGGCTTTTAGTTTGTAACCCGGAAAAAAATACTTAGATATATTAATTAAAAGAAAATTATCAATGCAACATGAAGATATATGAAGTTGTGAATTACTTTTTCGATAATTGCTAATAAATGAGATTGCGTTTAGTTAGTTTTGAAGAGGGTAGTCTTGAAAAACGACACTCCTTCCAGTGGTGAGGCATTCGTACCACGAACAGCGAGTAAGCGATAACGATAGCTACGTATCAATCGATCAAACAGATGCGTCCTTTGATAAACGTACACATAGGGCGTGGGATATGAAGATACATATGCCTATATCTGTATTCTGTACCTATGCAGACTGCGTCATTAACTGTGAGGACTAATTGACGCTAAATGTAGCAGAAACAAAATTAACCTATACCTGGCTACAGATGTACCTATAATTGATCTCCCGTATAACTGTAACAAAATTGCTTCGTCCCTTGAGACTAATGACAGATCAATCATCAATTGCAATTGTTTATAAATGCTTCGGTTGTGTTATATATATGTAATATATACCCACTGTCTGAACCCTAAGTTCGCCTACTAGTCTAGAAAACCCAGTCGGGGTCACAGAAGGGTGGCCAAAATGCGTGGTTACTGCCTCACTCATACTTTTTTTGACAGAACGAAATCTGTTGGATCTGCAAATAGTTTATAAATTTATAGATTATCATAGTGTTATATATATATATATATTTTAATAATTATTGATCGATACTTTATAGCGGTCTTGTTTATGAACGATAAAAAACTCCGATGTTGATTTTCCCAATTTTATAAGCTTTGAATTTTAAAGTTTGAGTTAATTTATGAAAATGTCTGATAGGACTTATGTCGGAAGCGAGTGAAAACTTTAAACCGCAGTTATTTCAGTAAATCATCGCGTGCAAAATTTCAATGCTGTTTCAGTATTGAGAAATGATGTAAAAAATTAATTCGGCAAATTAAACTGTTGAAAGTTGCCGAAATTGATGATAGAGCTACGGCGTAGGTGTGAAGTGTTCACGTACCACCCTCAATTAGCGTACCAGGCACGGCTTTTCCGACCGATTTCAATCTACTTAATAAGATCTATATTTGGAACGCGTCCAGGGCCTCTCAATTGTATACTCGTACAAGCTGAATAAAAGGTCACCGGAAATCGGTTTTCTATTCCAAATTAAAAGAGTACAAAAGGCTTAATTATCATGGATAACACGTGTACTCATCGATTCAAAACTTTTTATATTAATAAAGTCCTTAGTCAAGATGCTTAAACCATTTAAAGGAAAAGCCGGCAACGTACCCAATGCCCAATTGGCGTTGAAGGTGTCCATGGGCGGTGGCAAGACTCTAATGCTAAGTGAGCTTCCTGCCAATTTGACTTGTGGTATTACGAAAGCGCGCAATATTCGATTAATAGTTAGAATAGACAACTGACCTCTAATGTTGTTGAGGTGCAGTAAAAATCGGTAATGCGAATTGGCTAGAAATATCTTAGCAGGTTACATTATGCAAATTATTGGATTATTTTAAGTGCTTATTAGGCCTATAAACAAAACTATTTATAATCGATGGAATAAAATTAAATTTTTATATTGCATACAAAGAAATAATAGTTGTATTTGTAGACAATAAAAAACAATAAAAAATTAATAGACAAATAGATATTTGAAGAAATAAAATTTAAACCTTCAAACAAAATCATGTGTTATCTAAATTAATCTCATAAAAAAAGAATAAACATCAAAGTTATCGGTATCGTCATTTTGTTTTTATATTCCATTTTAAAGGAGTCTTGTATGTGTGGTGGAGATATCACTTACCTATAGTGACTTTGTCCTTGATACAATAATAACGAGCTGCTCAGTCAACCGTAAACTTTGTTACGGTTGCGGTATTTTCCAATTAATAGATTCCACAGGAAACTGCGCCTCTTTTGAAATACAATCTATGGAGCAGTGACATCCGTTTTCACCCATTGCGTAGTATTTTATATACAAACGCACACAAATAATTTAATAAAGGCATAGAATAAAATAGACAAAAAGATATGTCGCTGTCAGTTTCTTTCACCATTTCTTCTTTCAGCGCAAAAACCTTTGAAATGGTGATAGAGTCCAAATTTGACGTACTTTGCATCTTATTTTGGCTTTGAATATTTTTTTAAATCGCGTTAGTTTCGCTAAACTTCACTTAATTATGTGAACATCATCTGTTCATGCGAACGTTGTTATGCCATATTAATTGTTAAATTACTATTATTTTTCGGTTAGAAGGATGAAAATTTAGGAAAATAAATGTTTGGGAATGTACCAATACTATCACTTAGGGTTATGAATTTTCGTGAAAGGATTTTCTTCATGCCGTTTCAGACGTGCTCCCGGCTTGTTGCACCGCTTTGATATCCTCACTCACACAGTGAAACACAGTATAAGTACTGTTTCATGCTGATATTCTGTGAGCCCATGGTATCACTACAAACGAGCCGGCCCAATCAATGCGTCGGCATATCCTTTAGCATGGCTCTCCCACTGGTGTGTCAGTGTTAAGATATAAGACACCTACCCTCTCACTATCAAGCCGTTCCAAAGAATGAATAAATTATAATTTTATATTCGGACCAGGGATCGAACTTGATAGCACTCGCTACGCGGTAGGCTTCTAAGATCTCTTATCTACGAAGTTCTCAAAGCCCTATCTTACCTTAGCTCAAGCTGTGTGTAATTACGTTACGTAGCGATATCCCAATAATTGCATGTTTTTTGGTCATTACACTGATTTATAAATGGTATAGCGGACAAGGGAATAGGTGGGTATTCTATATTATAATTATAAATTATGTGGCACTCAATGCTATATTCCTAACTTATGTAACTATTATAATTTCAGGTTGTGGAACCGATTAACGCACTGCTGGCCGCTGTGCCGTTTGACTGCGTCTTCTATTCCCTGGACTGGCATCCGCCGGACCACGTGTCCTTTATCGACAACGTGCATATGCGAGAATTGGATCCCTCGAGTCCAGTAAGATCTTTTATGTTCCTTTATACGTCGGCGTTGTAAAGCCATTATGAAAATCTTAATTATTTTAAATTATCCGTTGGTAATTTGTCACAAGGCAAAGTGCAATGTCATTAAAGACTATGGATTATGTAATCCATTGTAAGGTTTATTCAGTGTTATAATTTATGTGCATTTGTATTTTTTTTACTTTTAAATATTTTAAAATATTACTAGAAAGGTAAAGTTTGTTTATGACAACTAATTGATGAGAGCTCAGTAAGTAGCTAAGTGGTTTAATATTTCTACCACGAAGCGAGAGGTGTCGGGTTCGAATCCTGGGCTGTACAATTATAAATTATAATTTAGTCTACATTGCCACAGACCGCAGTTTGACAATCACTGTTTTAGACTATGATTAGGTTTAACCTATATTATTTTTAAGTTCAATTAAAATCCAATCAATAGTTTTTGGTTGAAACAGAAACAAACATCTTACAAACTTTCCCGTTTATAATATTAGTAATATTATATTGTAATGTTCATCGAAATAGGTCTAGCCTTGTTGTATAACAATTTTGATCATTGTAAACAAAGGTGTCAGCGGACAAAGCGCAGGCATACGATACGGTTGTGTTCGCGGGACCACCGCCCATGAGGCAGCGGCTCTGGCCAAGACACTGTGTCCAGGATTCTTGGGGCGCGGAGCTGCATAAGGATCTTAAGGTTTGCTCTCATGATTACCTCAGACTCAGAGATAGTAAAACATTTCTACAAGTATGACAAGAAAAACGCACTAAAAACTTGGAGTATTGAAGTTTTTAGCTGCCAGCAGGGATATTTTCACTCCAATACGACTTGGGAACCTTCAAGAAAATATTCCTTAAAGGCTGGCAACGCACCCGTTGCTCAGCAAGGGCTAGGGTGTCCATGGGCGGAGAATCTCTTATCACCTAGGGTGAGCCTCCTAGTTTGCCACTGTTTCTATTTAAAAAAAATACAAAGAAAATATAGTAATAATCCTGATTACAAAGCTACATAAAAGAATTGATTTCAAGGAAATTGTACACGTTGCAGGTACATACAAGAACTAAAAACTAGAAGTAAGAACTAAAACGTGTCGCTTGGAATCTGAACAAACAGATCCTGTTCCAGTAATGCATAATGAACGTAGCATAAATAAAAAATTGGTTGAATTTCTTATATCTTAGCTCGGGGCGTGTTCATGACAATAATAATTTATATAAATAATAACAGCAATAAGACGCAGCAATTATGTGAAATAAAGATCTTTAAAATTGATTTTTTTTTAAGTATAGCGGACAACGGAGAATTGACGAACGACCATGGACGCCATGAATGAAACGCCACGAACGAACGCGCCACAATGTACGCTTTGGTTGTGTCCGGCTTTTACGCCGATTAAACTTTATTATTGTATGAAAACAGACCATAGGCACTTGAAATCCAGCGAGGGCTTTTAGCTTCTGAACGGATATATGTATTTTAAATCTTAATTTTACAGTAACAATAAAAGCAGGATCGTCCGTGGACACCCCCAGCCCTTGCATGAAAACAGACCACAGGACCTTGAACTTCTAAAGGAAATTCTCTGCTTAATAATTTAATGGTTTGTATTGTAGACAGTTCACACACCTATACGTTGTACTTTGTTTCTAGGTAGTGGAAACTGCGGTAAAGGTTTACAAAGGGACTAACCCGGACGTTGACTCTTACTCGGTGTTCTGGGATAACAAGAAGCTCACCGAAACCAGTCTTGGCACACAGCTGCGCATGCGCGCCGTCACAGACATATACATTTGTGGCATCGCCTATGACGTCTGTGTCGGTATGATTTTATTATCCTATAGCGGACACAAAATTATTTTAGTTTTATCTATTGACAATGTAAAGAGATTAATGTATGACCTAATCTTGATTTCTTTTTTATATTATCTGTCTCCAGGTAATATCTTAAATATAATATACTAATGTGAATATGCTTCTTTTTATAGAGTCGTAATCTTTAAATACAATTACTGAAGCTTTTATTTAAATATTTTAAAAAATGTTATGATTACCTCACTACTTTAAAGCACTGATTATAATCTTACTGACATAATTTATATCAGGTTGTTTTTATATAGCGACTATAATAACGGGGCAGCTGGGTCTCCTATATTGTAAGAGAACACCGCCGCTCATGAGCAACCGCGCCACAGTCCGCGTATTGGTTGTGTTGCTTAATGTTTTCACACTTGTTAATCACACACAATTGTTAATCAGACTCGCTTAACATCTCTCTTACTATGAGGCCAGATTTTATATCAGATATTATGTCAGGCCAGATACAAGAGATGCCACTAAATCACTTTAAAAAATATCAGTATAAATAATTAGTAAAGCCAATATAGAACTGGTTATTTGAATGACACCTAAGATTGGGTCCGCTCTAGATAAAAATGTACTTTTAAAATTTGCGAATATAGTAAAAAAAATGCCAACCCTAATGTAGTTTCTTCAAAAAAAGAGCGTAAAAAGCCGGCACTGTATCCGCCAGTCCTAGGTGAGGCTCCTGTTCGTTTGTAACCCTATATGCTTTAAAAAAATTCTTGCCTGTTTTGGCTGCGTTCGTGAAATGTAAACTTGGACTATACGTTTTACTTTCTTGACGTACGTACTCATTGATTGTATGTGAATAAAGATATATTTTAATTAATAGTGATTGGGTCTATCTGGACGTCATATTTATGTTACTTTTAAACAGTTTAGTTTACAAGTAACAGCCCTATTATCCTACACGTATTACGTACTAGGCACAAGTGGTGTTGCCCAAATGCAAGAATAAAACGAGATTTAGTCTTGGTATTGCGCTCCCAGTTACCTATTAAACTATTGCTATTTATTAAAGTTTACATCAGACCTTAGAAAAACCTATAAGAACAAGAACATTTTGAGCTTGAATTAGCACCAAACAGATTAATAAATGTCTAATGATTTAATGAGAAATTCCAAAAGACACTACCAATAAAAATTGCTGTAAGACGCAGGAGTCTTATCGGCTTAGTCTTGTTCTTGCACATGTCTTACACGGTCAGTCTTGGTCTTGCTAAAATGAGGCGGTCTTGGTCTTACATTTGTAAGCAAGACTGGATTTGGGCAACATTAGCCACAATTAAAACACGGTTTCGTTATTTTCAGGTGCTACAATAGCAGACGCTCTGGCCATCGGATATCGCTCGGTGTTGATAGAGGACGCTTGTCGCGGCGTAGATTTGGCTGACATGGAGCGAACTAACAGTACAATTCTCAATAGTAATGGACTTATTATCAACTCTGAGGATGTGAGTATTTATGAAAATATAGAAGTACTTATAGGATGCATTCTTCATCCGTACCATGTAGTTTGCTGTTCCATAACTGAGTGTTTTCTAAGTCATATTGTGGCGCGCACCATCGCTCTGTGGAATCAGCTATGGTATTTCCAAATCAATACGACTTGAGGATCTTCAAAGAAAGAACCTAAGAGGCCAGCTACGCACCCGCAGAGGCTGAGGCTGAGAGAACTTCTTGGTCTATTGCCACCGTCATGGATTGGTCAATTTGAATCAAACTTAATGCATAATCGTATTAATCATCAAAGTATTGCTAAATTAATAATGATCATAATCTGGGAGCGACACGCAATTAGTTGAATATTTTTTATGGTATAGCGGACAATGCAGCCAGTGGGGTCTACTTTATAATAAGAGAACATCGCCGCCCATAGATAACCGCACCACAGTCCGCGCATTTGATGTGTTGCCGGCTTTTTACAAGCACCGTTTTAAGTAAAACTACCATTTCACGCTGAGTATTCTGTGACTATGTTTAAAAACTTTATTTTAGGTGCTAGCAATGGTTGAGGGGCGTGATCGACGGCCAGAGCTAGGATACAAACTCGCCATGGAATTGAAGAATGCTATGGATGAACAGTAATTGAATATGTACACGCAAAAACATTTCGACATTTCATATATTATTTTATTGAATTGGTTGTTTATATCTTTTTGCTTATTAGGATAGTTATTTGTATCAACAGTTTTCAGTTGAATAGTATAAGTTGAATTAATGGCATCCAAGACAATATTAGACTTAAGCACAGCACAAAATATCACAAATATTACATAAAGTATTTAAACTAGACCCAAAATTAAAATGTTATATTTGGCAGACTGCTTTATCCAGGATGTAGGTTATAATAATTGTTTTCAGTGAAGATTCTGATTTTCAAACAAGCCTTACCATGATTGGCTCTTAATAATATAATCAGTGAAATAGCATTGTCAAAAGATCTTTTAATTTGGTCTAGTTACACATAGAACACACAATGTCTTTCGAATATTTAGGTGAATATTTCACAATCTCTATTTATATTAGTCTTAGTACTTGCGTTAAAAGCTCCTTTGAGAAAGCATTTCTTATAGGTAGCCTCGATAAGTATGTAGAATGTGTTGCCTGATAAAAAAATCTTTGTTTTTTAATATATGCACTAAGTGCTTTGAAAATGTCCAATATAATCTCTCTTTGTTAAGTTCCTGTGAAATAATATAAGAAATTTAAAGGAACCTTTAAATATAGTATGGAATATGAAGCCTATAATTGGTACTTGTTAATTAGTAAATATAATTGGAATTATATGTTAATAACTCCATGGAAGTAATTGTTAACATAATGTGTCTAAATTTGATTAAGCTATTTGAATATGGAAGGTTACCTTTTTATTTTGATTATATGAGTCTCTGTTATTTAATTTTATGTTTTACTTTTTAATATTTATAATTTCATATTTGTTGAATTTTTAGATGTAAGTAATTTATTTAACACAACTTATGATAATAACGTGGTACAAATTTAGGATATGATTAATTTTAATTCTGAATGGGTAATATATCTATATTGAATATGGTAAATCTTACGTAGGAATGTTGATTGTACTTTGAGATCCATTCTTGTAATTAACAGATGCTATGTGGCTTATGAAGAAGAAATTTAAATAAAACTAAACTAAGTAATATCTACTAAAAACAATTTAAAATGATGGGTATTATTATTACCAGTACAGTTTAAAACTACTTAATCAAAACTAAGTACTTAATATTTAGTCATTCCTATTAGTTGTTAAGTAACGGTTAGTGAGAATAGATTCCTGTACACCTAGTGAATATTTTTTCTTAGACATGCTGAATTATTAAAATTTTACAAAGTATATCATATCGTAAATAAATCATTATTCTGTACTTGGCTTTTTTATTTTAGGTGTAAAAAAATCCTAAAAAGTGTTGGCTAAATAAGGTAAAGGAATTAAAAATTAATATTTCTATGAAGTCTTTATTAAAATAATTTTCCAAACACTTAATATTAATAGTAAATTTCACAAAACAGTGGATGGAATAAATATTGTCATATTATTAGACTGCATGTGTTCAATAACTTCTACATACGATTTAAGGGTCAATAAAGCATTTTCATCAAATTTAAGATATGTTTAATTAAATATACTAATGAATAACCAATCCCTGTAACCTGACATGACTTGAAGATAACATGATACAGCTACCTGAAGCTGGCCATATTTTTATCTTAGATAGCATTATACTTGAGCATTATATATTGATTATCATCAAACCATAGTTATACTTGATAATACTTCTCTTTTAAGTTTGTCACTAATAAAGTTTACAATGGTATAAACTAGTTCCCTCCTACTCGAGGTACAGGCCATCACAATTCTGAAAGCTCTCTCGCAATCAACAGGATCAAATCTACGCAAATAATTAAAAACTATAAAAAGAAGATCTTGAAGTTTATCTTTTACTTGAGACCAAATTTCACGAAGATTGATAACAGCTGAAAAAAAGCAGTATTATTTGTATAATAATAAATTTTGTATTTATTTGTCAATTTATTTTAACAATATTCACTTGTCTTGTTTATTTTATATTTTAAATCTCTTTTATTCAATCTAAATATTAATATTCAACAATAAAAAGAGTGGAAGATATGACAAACATTAAGGAGTCAAATTATTACAATTTCTGATTCATTGGTATCCTTCTTAAGGACATGTTGATCATTAAATATGAGATATTATTTTTCAATTATTTAAATATAAGTGGCTATATAATACCTATTTAAAGTTACTGATATTGAAAATAGCTGGATTTATAGAAAATTAAATTGAAAAAAAAATTCATTTCATACTTGAGACCCCAACACCAGCTACACTTCCAATTCCAACTCCAATAGCTGCCCCCATCCTGTTTCCTGCATATCCTCCTAGCACACCTCCTGCTAGGCCAAATGCCCCAGCCAACAATGCTGTTTCACAATCCCAAGCAACTCTTATGTTAAATACATCAACTGTTAACAAACACATTATGGAATGACGACATTTAATAATGAAAGTGTTTGTAATTTAGTTAGGTTTATCTTGAGCATAATGTCTAACAAGTAAATAAAATAAGAAACTTTTCTTTGTAAACTTACCGATTTTTAAAATAATCCTCTCAATTAAATTGCGATCAATAATAACATCCCTTTTGTAATTATGGTATTCCAAATCCATTTCTCTTTTGTGATATTTCAACGCTTAATGACACTGAAACTAACGCGAAATAAGAAATACTATTAATATAATATATATGGTTTGCAAATTCGTTTTACGATTTATAAGAAATTACTAGTAAAAATAGTTTATTATTAAAATTATAAAGCTAATAACTATATGTTATTAAATGTTATAATTAATAGAGACACAGTAGAACTACCATCTATGGTTAGATTCGACAAAAATGGTAAACATTTATTAATTGGGCGCCAAATTCGATAGACAAATGTTTTTCCAGTAATATGAAATGAAAGGGAAACTAAAGCAAATAATAAATTATGCGATTTTAAATTTTTGCTGAAATTGCTCTAATTTGCACTTAATTGAGAGCTTCTGTAGGCTTGTCCGGGATTGAACAAAATATGTACAAAATGAAACGATATCGGTAATTGTTACCGCCTGGCGTAGTGCGAACGGCAAAGTAGAAGGAAGGAAGTTCGACAGCGAAATGTCTTCTCGAAATTGCTTGGAAAGTAATCGTTTTTTGGTTCAAGACCTAATATTCCGGTGGAATGTCCCGTGGCCAAGCAGCGGCGTAGCTACTAACGGTCTGGGCGGTGCAGTGCCCCAGGGCCTTCAAGTTGATTGGGCCCTCGAATATAGTCTAAGTCTACTTATAAGACACGCTTCAAAGTTAGAATAAAAAAAATTAACAGATTTTGAATGTCATGATTGATTCTGTAATAACCATTATGGACTTAAGATTTCGTCGTTAAATCAACACTTTTTTGGACAATAATTCGCTTTCGAATGTTACGATACACTTGACAAATAGTAGGTCAACGGTCCTTGTTTCCATAGTTTTAGAAAGGGTTTATTCAGGTTTTATTGTTTTAATAAAAATTATACCTAATGGAAGTATTTACAGCAATGTTATTATTCTTTACAATTCCTGTCACTTCTGTAGCATCTGAAACATCATTTAGAAAATTAGAAATAATAAAAAAATATTTAATAAATAATATGGGTCAAACACGTCTCCGGCATTTATCTTAATCTCTAAGTAATTGAAAACAAAACATGAAGCCTGGATTTAAACGATGTCATAGTTATTTTTTTAGAAAATTAAAGCTAGGAAAAAATTGTAAATATTATTATTAATTGTTATTAAGTCAGTTGGTTGGCCCGATTTCATATTATTTCATAAAATCTAAACAATTACATAGCAATGGGCTTCATTTTTTAATTTGCCCCAGAGCCCTTGCTTACCTCTCTACGCCTCTGTGGTCTAGCTGTTAGATTTCGCGTTCAAAGGGCACACTTTACTTTGAAATAGCCACTCTAAACTTAAACATATTATTAGGTTTTATCAAAAAGCCGCTACTTTTGTCGTCTCCTAATTAAACTGTTTAACAATGTTTACCCAGTTGTACTGTAATTAAGTCTTATTAATAATTTGAAGATTAATGATGCCAAAGCCCCAATATTATATTATAACAAATATATTAATGGCTAGGTATCGATATTCAAATACTAACGGCTTATTATCTATAGTAGGCTTATTTACGAATAAGTTTACTTTGTAGCTCCAATAATTTTATCGAATCTTATTGGTTTTTCGTATTTCTAATGTAGCAGATCTTAATTGTTAAATATCTATGTTTAGGTACTTATTCTAATTACTTGTACAGGTAATATTTTTAATTACTACACAAAATAGTCATTTGCTAATGGTCAACATTATCATACGCTTTTTTAAAGTCATATGTCTTTAAGACGGAATGGATCTGAGGATTCTGCAACAATAACAAAATCCCAATGCCCATGATTACTTAAAAGTATTTCTATTTTAATTTTCAAATACTATAATTTGAAACAACGGGTATTTTTGATAATTTTGTTAATAATTTGTATAGTTTTACTATATATTTTAGAATTTATCTCATTATTATATACTTATTAGAAATAAATGTTATACAAGTATTTGTATCTTATCGCAATTATTAATATATATAACATTTGTAAACGTACCATAAAATACTACTTTGGTTTGGTTCCGTAGGGTATTATTCCGGCAATTCATTAATTAATAATATTTTAATAAATGAAGGTTGTTAGTAAATCAATCTATATAGATATTTTACAAGTCAGTTACACTTCATTTGGAAACGTGTATCCAACGTGACTAGAAGTAAATCTATTAAGAAGAAAAATGTCTGATTCAGAATCTGAATATTCTGATTATGAAACTGATATAACAGTTTATACACGAGGATCAAGATTGCCATTTGATCCCATATCGATAGAAAAAATAATTCTCTCTATAACAGATAAATTTGATTTCCGTGTGGTGCTGAATAATAAGAAAGTAAAAACCGCTATGCTGGTGACCACGGGTCTTTCCATTGCTGGAGCTGTGATTGGGAAACATTATGGCGGTAACAGAGGTGCCTTCATCGGTGGCGCCGTGGGAGGCGTATGTGGAATTGGTGTTATGGGTATGTCCACCTACTTTGGTGTTTAAATTTTTTTCGAAAGTGGATTCCGACTTAACAGTTCTAATAGTTTCGTTTTTCTTTAATAAGTTACTCTTCTTTTTTTTAATTCGACTAATTAAAATACTGATTTAAATTTATTTTTATAAAATATTAATCAATCATCCGTATCACCTTAATGTATGTTATGCAACGACTGAGCGTTTTTTGAGACATTTTCTGCCGCACACCACCACTCTGTGAAACTAGCTCTCTGCAGAGATATTAACAAACCAATATGACTTTGGGACCTTTTAAAAATCATTTTATATTCCAGTGGTTACTATGAGAGAAGTTTGGGAAGAGATAAAGGGCAAGCTGCCTGAATTGTACCATGTTGTCTACGACTATCTGGCTGGTCTAGGTATTGAGGACTATCGCAAAGCCTTAGAGTTTGTTATGCAATCAAATGGCATCACTGTAGAGTTGGCTAAGCTTGTCTTACAGATTACTTCTGAAACTTTGGGAAAGCAGATTCTATCCAACTTAACTGATATGTAATGTGATGTTTTATAAAATTTTAAAGTATTTTATATGTCGATTTTCAGAGAGTAATTTCAATTTTAATGATAATTGCAAATAATGACATCAAATGAAACTTATAATTAATTAGGAAGGGCTATCATATTTAACTAACAATTTCTGATATAATAACAGATATTTTAAATTTGGACTTTCTTATGTTTTGTCTTCTTATTTTATATTTATAATTTTTAAAATAACCATTTTGTACTGTCTCCTATGACTTATGATAGCCTTAAATAACAATAATTTTTAATTGTAAATAAGACTATAAATAAAGGAATATATAAGCCATGTTTTAATATTAATTTGTTTTATTTAAAATCTTTACAGTAAAATACCTACGCAATTAATACCTTTTCACTACCAACAATTTCACAAATATTTCCACAAAAATAAGTGGTTTTTATTATAGAAAAAACTTATGACTTCATTTTAAACACTTTAAATGTTAATTTAAAATTTAGATGCTGGGGCTAAATAAAAACTGAAAGAAAAATAAATGCATCCCTGTGGATTTATGATTATTGCAGACTTGTATTCAACATGCCTTTAGAGATTGTTTTAAGTGGGTCACTTAATGCAGAAGATCACAAATGAGACACTTCCAGTTTCAATGCTAAGTTGTATTAAATCCTAAATTTCAGGTTTAATCAAATATTATGTCATCAATATCTTGGTCTTCTGATTTATTAGGTTCGGTGTATGTTATTGTATTCATATCCATCATGAAATCAAAGTTCTCATCTTCATCCAAATCCTCTTCTTCATGGATAGGAACTACAACAAATAAATATATAAATACAATTTAGGATATTTAACTAAAAATATATTAATATGATAAAAATATTAGAGAAATTGAACATAGTTTCCAAACATTTTACTTTTATATTTTTTTTTAGTTTGGTTCAAATTTTACGCACTACAAATTCAATGGATTATCTGGTATTGATTATTTGTTTGATCAAGAGTTTAACAATTAAGTTATATTTTTTAATTAATATTTATAAGAAATTAAAAAAAAGGTATTTTAGAGTGTAAATAAGTTATTAGAAAACATTGCATATAAAATCAATTAAAATAACCATGCCAAACAAAAATTTATTTACACTGGATGATAAGATAGCCCTTATATAATAATATAATTTTTTTTATAAACTCAATACTATATAGAAATTCTATACCAGATAATTAATTAAATTTCTTATCACCTACAATATTTGTATAATATCAGATCCAATCTCAGCAGAATAAAACAAATTAACAGAAGTAACTACAGAAAAGCCTTGTTTCTTAGTTAGTATTGTATAGTTAAATTGCTTATTTTTAATATTTTTTTCTACTTATCATACAGTAAAAATTAAATATAAAATCAATTACAAATAATCTTACCAAATATTGAATTTGTACAATTTAAATTAAGTTCTTCTCCATTACAAGTAGAAATCATAGTCTCATCAAATACAAATGCATCAGGATTGTTTGTGTTTTTCATTATTTCAATAACAGAAGTGGAAGGTTCATCTATGTTTGTTTTGTCGGTCTTTTCAGGCCCTTGGTATTTCTGCATTTTTAAGCTCTCCAAATTTAATCTTTCAATCTGTAAGCACAAAGTTTAATATATTGTGAGTACACACTTTGATTGTTTCTAATTATCAAGACATTTTCATTTAACTCACCTGTAGAGAATTTCTTTCTTTTTTAACTAATTGAAGTGCATTAATTATCCATTGTTCTTCTGCTAAGAGTTGAGTTTCTTGGGCAATTTGCCATTGTAATTTAGACATGGCTTATTAAATTACTTTGAACGTTGAACGCAGACATGTATTTTTACACAATTCGTTGTATTAAAACCTAACTCCACCAAATTCAAAATGAAATATTAGTTAACATCAGTAATATAAAGTAGTATGGAAAATAATGTCTTACAGTTTATCAAATTTAGGATGGTAATTTGATAGATTATAATGATCCGGTTTTTTAAATTTAGTTTTACGGGTCTGTGTTCTAGCACTTTAGAATCTATTTTAATTTATTCACAAGTCACATCGTTGATGAAAATTTTACTTGAGTTTTATTGTGAATTTAGACACGTGGAAATGGGAACGATTTTAAATAAATAAGACTATAAATAAAACTGTAGAATTGGTTGCACTGATAGGGTATATCAATAAATTTGGTCTGATTCCCGGAAGAGCGATTCCATAGAATACTTCCAACTGTCTCATTTTGACTGCATGTGGTTTCGATAAGATTTGGAAAGTATGGATTCGATAAGGTATGGAAATAGCAATAGCATAAGATAGATAAACGAGAATAAGGTTCCATTTATTTTATTTTTAAAAATGAAATGTCAAGTTCATAATCGTCCAGCTTAATATTCTATCTCAATTAGATACAAGTATCTAAATAAAACAACAGAAATATAATAACAAAGAATTTAATAAATTTTGCCTTAACTAGGTATTTAGTAATGGGTATATACAACTGGGATAAATCAATCGTAAATAAGCTCTCTATTAACCATAACAAAGATTTAATGAATAAGATTTCGGAGCATCATTGCTGTAGTATATAAAAAAAACTAAACTGAAGGTTAGATATTTTTAGTATAAATCTTTCTAGATTCGTTTAAAATATGGATATTCACGTAGCAATTTATTTGTTATATTCATTTTGATATATTTAAACAGCTAATCATGAATTTTGACAACAATTAAATAGCTAATAACTATTTAAATTTATACACTCAAGACAATTTTTAACAGAAACAAATGACGAAGAATTTTACTGTGAAATTTGCAAGAAGTATGTCACCATAATATTGTAGAACATAATTCTATTACAATAACAGGTACTTATACCTACCACATTATTTTATATATATTATATTCTAATGAAGTGTTAAGATAATTTAAATATATTATCAGTAGTCTATATAAGAAAGTATTAATATTTAAACCATTGCCATTCAGTCTTTCCATATACAGTACAAATATCCAAAATAATTTTTATACCCTTATTGTGAAAAGCCATTTTACAGCAATATTTACAAATTAAAGTCACGAGCAATATTGTCTTAACCATTAAATTATTGGGGTTTTTTATGAGTCTTAATAACTTAATTAGCAGTAAAACTATAAGAAAAGTAAGTTTGTGGCAAAATCGCCTTATAATATTTGTGATCAACTAATTTAAATGAAACATAAGTAAAAACAGAGCGGTTGTTATACAGAAATAAAAATAAATAAATATTTAGAAAAGAAGTAAATTTTATAAAAATGAACTGGACTTCACTAAAGCTCAGCTGTATACGAATTATAGACAGACACAGATACTGTATTTTTCACAATTTTCATACACCACTTTGCCCAAATTTTTATGCTCATAGTGTTTGAATTATTCTAATATTTCGAGTACTGTTCATTCTGAAAATAATTTGGCTGATAGGAAGACACATAAAATACACGGACATCTCAACATACTTACATTCATTAACGATAAGTTAGTGAAATTTGTACTATTTTAAGCAACTATTACTATAACATTTTCAATCACTCAACAAAAAGTTATACTGACAAGAATATTTTATATTACATTCATATACGATTGATTTATGACCGCCAAAAATATACACCGCACAATATTTTAAGCATCTCCACGAATAAATGGTCTTGCGTCACAACCCCGGGGATCCAAATGCTTAGTAAGAAAAACAACACTGAAACAAATGTAGAAAGGAACAAGTACTACCAACTCAAAGGTATCACACATTATTTATTCGGCTACAAGTAATTCGCCTTTATTTCATATTAAGCAGCGATAAGGAGAACTCTTACTCTCGAGAAATGAGACTAAAAACTACGGTTCTTAAAATTTGTCTGGGTTTAGAGCCAAGTTTTCAGTTCTTCACGAAAATAGTGACAATTTTTTATATACTTTCCGCTGCCTATTCCAAAATTATAATAAAAATTGTCATTCGTACAATTACAAGAAAAATTCGATAAAGACACAACGTTTCGCCGCTGTCTTTTTGTATGTATAAAAAAATAGTTAAATTCTAATGCCTCTATATGTGTTTATAATAAGTAATAAATAAGCAAAATAATATGTACACACCGACATTCATACTTAGTATGACACACGCGTACATTAACTACATTATTACATGTAAGTACAGTATTCAGCGGTCAACATTTAAAAAGGGCAAAAATATGCCCATAGAATAAGTGTTTGAGTGAATCGAGGCATTTCTACGTATCAGGCGAACACAAACGTATTAGTTACGCACACATCGCTATCGTTCGCATGACGTGTAAAAGAGAATGTATGCGGCGCTCGATTTGACTTCGCTCGGTGAAATCTCTGTCACCAGATGATCGTCGTATTTGTACCACCTGGAAAAATATGTGAATAATATATAATATAATAAGAAATAATAGAATAAGAAGAGACAAACAGATATATCGGCGCGAACAGTAATAGTGCGTCACCAAGCTGACAGCTTCCAGAGACGATAACAACATAAACTCAGATGGTAGGTTTCTGTGTAAGGACCGCTATAATAACCGCTTCCGCCGGATACTGAGGCGAGCAGCTAGCCACGTCGCCAGACTCACCCCGGCGGCCCATGACCCCAAAGCCACGACGAACCCCAAAGACGATGGCCCAAGCCGAGGATCGTGTCGCGCAGGAGATGCCCTTGCGCTAGTCGCGGCTAAAAATCAAATTCACAGCGAACCTATGGCTCGTCCCAAAAGACCGTGTGAAGATGTGATAGATGGATGGCAAGCAGCAAATAGCCTTTCCAAATAAAATATTGCGTCACCCGCACCTGCGTCGCCCTGTTACACGTGGTGGAAACAGTTATAGTGATGCACGCACACCTTGCTTGGAGTCGTCGAGTCGTGCAGCATCGGCAAATGCAACGATGATTATAAATATTCCTTGGCCGGCTAAAAGTCAGTTTAGCTAGACCTCTTTGGGAAGTCGTTTGTTTTTCGTTGTTTGGCAGAGTTGTCTTCACAGCTTAACGAGGGCAGGAGGCAAGCACGGGTCACCGAAAATCAATATTTGCGTCCAGTCCGTGCTTTGGTTTCGCTGCCGGCTATTTACGACAGTTAAATGGTAATTTTCAAGGGCCTCCGATAAGCTCACTCGCTTAGGGAAACAGAGTACAAGTACCATTTCACGCTGTGTATTCTGTTAGCCCGTGGTAACACTTCTGAAGAGTCGACCCAAACAGCATGACCTACCCACGCATGCGTTAATGATAACTCTCGACACGACACTCGCCCAGCCACTGTCAACCTTCCAAGGCCGAATAAATAATAAAGTTTGTGCGAGACAAACTTTATTATTTATTCGTGGTAGGCTTATAAAAGCACATAGCCACCTACGTGGCTTTCAATATTTTAATTGTCACAATTACTTAAAAAAATATCTAGCAATACTTACTTTCCGTAAACACTACTTTTGCAATATGCAGTATAATGCCCTCCTTCCATAGAGCCGTAGTGATTTGACACAGCGTATAAATTATAAACAGGGTTGCCAGGACAATTGAGTGAAAACTGCCGCATATTCAAGTTCTCTAGGGGAAAATCAATGTACGTCTGTCTCTTTCTATACGCATGGCAATACTCCTTCGGGTCCAGGTAAAATCGTTTGAAATGTATGACTAATACTGGCGGCAAACGCGAAATGTCCAATTTCTTGACCGCATCCCGTTTCTCCTTACAATTAGGACAATTCCACCCGGGTATCGTTTCTCCGTTCAAGTAGAGTTTAAGACAATCCTGCAATAAACAGATATTCCATTTATACACAAATATATTCCAACTATAATAAAATGTAAGCCCGCCTTTTAGGAATAGGCTCTTTTTAGGTCCTGATAGGTCTCCAAGTCATAGGTATTGGGTTACCAGTGCAAGCAGCTGATTCCATAGAACGTATCTAAAATCTCCGAACGAGTGCAACACCAGTAAAAATATACACTTCTTACTGTATCACGGTATCCGAAATACAGATCAAAGTACAGTAGAATGTCGATAACTCGCTAAAAAAAATCGAATTAATCAGTTTCCAGTAAACAAGAATTTTTAAAATACATAGGATTTATTTAGGTGTTCTGCGATCACCAACCTGCGAACACCCTCCTTTTGGGGGAGGCCTATGTCCAACAGTAGACTTGATAGGCTGATGATGATGATATTAAAGAAGATGATATATAAGAAATTTTAGAAAGCCGATATTTAATAATCAATAATTTTCTGTATGATTTCCTAAATAAGGTAAAGTACTTACACTCAGCGTGCAGCGGGAGGCGTGCGGCGGTAGCTCCAACGACAGGTTAGAAAACGAGTCGTAAGTGGCGCTGTGCGTTGAGCAAACGCAACATTGCACCGTAGATTTGATCTGTCCGTAGAACAGCTTCAGCACCAGACTCTCCTTGGATTTTGTATACTCGTGCCAGGCGCGTTCTGATGCTCCCAAGTTTTCCTATAGAACAAAATTATATTCAAATTCATATTTACATATTCAAACTTATCATCAGGATTTTAGCCGTAGGACGTCCACTGCTGGACATAGACCTCCCCTTCGGACCTCCATGCATACCTGTCGGAGCGACCTACATCCAGCGACTTCCGGCGATCTTCATAAGGTCGTCTTGTCGGCGGACGACCGTATTGTTTTTTTATATATTTTTTATTTAATGGATAGTTATTATGTAAATTATCATCATTTTAAACACATGACCAGCATTGAAATTTATCGTTATTTTTTTTGAAATTATCAAATTTCAATAGTAAAATTTATTTGTATACAAATATTTCCTTTTGATGTTTTGCACTATTATAAAATTCCATATCATTTAAGTAAAAATAATTATTTTAAAATTTACCTTTCCTATGCTACTCTTTATATAGGTACTACGAATGTTTTTAAAGACTACACAAAAATTGCTAAACATGGTTAAAATTACATTAAACTTAAAAAAAACATTAAAAGGCCGTATCTCAAGCGTAAAGTAAAATTTTAATTGTATTTAATTGCAATTTAAGTAAAGAATCATTTTGAAAGCTACTTACTTTGAGTGGTGGTTTGATGGAGATCTGTAAGTCGAGGTGCAGCCAGTCCATGAGGATCGTGAGGAACTCGTGCGAGTCCTGTTGCTCGCTGCCTCGGAATGTGCGCTGGTGTTTTCCTACTTCGTTCTGTAAGTGAATACAATATTTATTTATATATTTAATGGAATAATAACATATTATAAGTTTAGCTGACCCGGCGAAACGTTGAAACTGAAACGTTGATTTGCCACAAACATTATGAAATTTTGAAATATGATATCGCGAATTTTTGAAAGGCATTACAAAGTTGCAGAACTTTTCTCTAGAATTCAATCGTATATCTTTCATAGTTAAGGCAATCTTCGTAAGAAACTATCGTTCGACTTTTGTCCTCACAAAGCGTTCACCCTCACTCAAGTCTCCTCACTCAACATCGAACAGTACTAAGATTATTTCACACTGTTATTCTGTAAGCTCGTGCTATAATTCCAGACGAGGCCGACACAATTAGTGCTTCAGCATGGCTACCCTACAATTAGAGCGCCAGCATATGCGTCAACATGGCTTTCCTACGAGGGAAGAAGGCTATGATTACTCTGTTTTACCTACCTTCAAATCTTTAGTAGCAATAAATCTATACTGTCCCGACCACAGAGCACGCACGACGGCAGCCAACTCTTCCGCTATCGCACCGCGTGTGCTGTGATTTCTGAAATAAACGAAAAAAAATTAAATAAAATTGCTAAATTTCTTATAAATCAAAAATATTTCTACATATAACAGTATACACATGGCTTCACTTAAATGGGCCGCCCACAGACAACCACAATGATAGTTGGGCGACGGGTGCGTTGCATATCTTTAAAATAATTGATGTAATAAATTTCATCTCAATGCTCTGCATCTGTGGAAGAGACATGCTAAAACATATGCTGACGCATTTTTTTGGGACCAGCTCGTCCAAAGTGATACCACGGGCTCACAGAATACTCAGAATACTTGTACTGTGTTTCGCGAGTGAGGATATTAGAGGCATTTAAAAGTGTCGCTTGCGTAATAAGTCTGCCGTAAAAGGTGACCCGGTTGTTCATGGGCGGCGGTGTTCCCTTACAATATAGGAGACCCACCTGCTCCATTGTCCGCTATAGAATAAAAAAATGCACTATACCTGTTGACATGTTCGAGATACTTTCCGTTGCAGAAATAGCTGACGAGTATTGCGGTATTGTTGAGGCATTGAATGATAGAATTCATATAGCACGTATTACCCAGGTTTTTCAAGCCAGTGAGACCGCGACCCTGAAAAATTGTATGCACAGCACATTGTAATCTCTCGGCCAAGTGATTTTTTTCAGACAGCGAACAAGCCATATTTATCAAAATAGCTAATTAGAAATATAACTTCTTACGAAAACTGTTTCAATAATAGCTAATCACAAATTATTCTTTATCTGTTAACG